>JAZAYU010001130.1:0-82828 GCA_038501625.1 Corbicula japonica | reverse complement strand
ACTAGGCAAATTTAGAACCATAATGTGACTAACTCATGACACCAAATTACAAAAAAGCTGATAATTTTGCATGGAATATGTACAAATAGTAAAAATATGCAAAACTTCCTATGGCAGATACATCCATTTGCCTATGGTTACATCTGAGTATGGAAAATTCTGCATTAATGAGCTTTATTTGAGTAGTGCTGGTCTTCAACCCCTCAACTCTATCCATTACTGCTTTAAATCCTTTCTAAATGACAATTATGTCTAGAAATACCACAAAAATGCTTAAATATCTGGTGATTTTTGGTGTCAGATAGTCAGTAGGCCTCTGGAAGTGGTCTGAATATCCATTACTCACAATTCTCAATCAAAGGGAGATAACTCCTTTACCCACAATTGCTATATTTTACATATTATCTGTAAAATTTACAACTTTTTGATAAATTATACATCATATTTTGTTTAAATGATGATTTATTACAACAATGACCAAATATGAGACTTGTTTAGACACTTTTAGACATACAGACTCACATTTTAATTCAACATTTGTGTCATTCATAAATCTAAAACAGAGCTGTGGGTTCCGCAAGGCTCCTAAGTTAACTCAAAAACAGCAATTCACTGATTTAAATGCATTTTGATACACACTAAAGGAATATTTTTTCAAATAAAGGTGACTATTATGGCTAAAGTGAAATTAGCTACTTACAAATTTGCATCTTATAAGGTCATATTGGCCTAAATTTCCTTCATCTTTACTAACTTCTAATTGTTACAATTGTAACGTGCCTCGAGCGGAAGGCACTCAGACTATTTGTCTCAGCTTAAATATATAATAATTTTTCTCTCAAAAAATGATTTCAACATATATGGCTGAGCAATGTATTTTGGTTAAACAATATAATGAATTTTTCTAAGCTACTTTGCTTCAAAATGATTTCAATGATTGCTGAAATGATTGGGGTGAGACACAATAATCAGGATTAGAATCAGCTAAACATATAACAATATTCCCAGGGCAATAAACCTCCTGGACAAAAATGACTGATTTAAAACTAAGTTCCAACACAATCAGAGTTCAAAACAAAACAATCTAACCTGAACCCAGTAAACACGCTGAGCAATACAAACAAAGAACCACAATAATGTTTGGAACTTTTAAAACAGACCTGGACAATTTCAAGTTTCAAAACAATGCTCAACAAGGTTTGAACAATCTCTTTTCGAACAAAACCCGAAACAAACAACCTTCAACACTAAAATCTAACCTAGCCTGTTCAACAATAGTGCCTCAGACGCATGTGTTTCCAGCAATTGTCTGAAGACACTATTCTAAACCCTATCCTGAACTCCTACTCTCAAACTACAAGTGGCTCAGACGCATGTGTTTCCAGCAATTGTCTGAGGTCACTATCTAACCCTATCCTCAACACTTATGCTGAAGCTACCTTACAAGTGGCTCAGACGCATGTGTTTCCAGCAATTGTCTGAGGACACTATCTAATATAACCTAGCCTCAACCAATACTGTTCTATACGTTCAACGAAACAACCCGGTCAATATGCCCTAGTACAGAGCTGTACTATATTGGACCTATAATGCAGACCAATGTTGAATCTAAAACTAATTAATTCACCGACGTGAACACCTTGACAGCAAGCAAGAGAATGACACATTCTACTGAACAGACTGCTATTTATACCTTCCTGCGGAACAGTTCGGTCATTTTCGCTAAATCTTTAGTCCTAATGAGCGTCTAGTGATTACGAGTACGCCTACTTTCATTTCATAATTACAACAATTCTTATGCTCGTTTCCACTGTTCTCATTGGAAAACAACTAAATCTTAACAAGTTTAACAGTTTACATTGAAGCAAACATATTCTTTCGGTCCAGAACAATGCAATAACGAGTAAATTTGTCGTTTTATGGGACGCTTAACGGAAAGTACTGAAATCAGCGGAACGGTTACTACCGAAACGGAAGCAATTCACGAAATTGCTTCACACAATAAAGCCGACAACTAAAATTGAGCCAAAACTTTCTACTTTTACGCGTAAATTAGGAACAAATGTTCATTCGCGACATATTTTCTCACACAAATATGCCACATGCAGGCTCATTGTGAGAAAAAATAAAAAAGGAAGTCCCTCTCCGTATTGCACCCCCACATCTCAATTTATAAATAAGCAAAATGTGCCTATTTCAGTATTCAGTCAGATAAAATGATCCAATCAAGACTTATTACAGTTGTTTACCTATCTGCTTGTGCAGAAATTCTCCACTTTGGTCTCCAGACTGACAGCAAATACAATTTTATAAAATTCTATTTTAAATATGGCGCCTTGTGAAGATGGTCCATTTACTTTCACTTTCATATTTAGGTTATACACTACTAATTCAATTTCCATAGACTTCCATTATAACCTTTCATCAATTTCTGAATTTACTATTGGTCAAGCCCTTAAAATCATACAATTCTCAAGAGAACCAACCTAGACACACCATAAAATACCAATTCCACCATAGCATGACCAATAAACTTTTTCGGCATTTTAGCCAGAAGTGTATCACCCCAGTCTCTGCGGAACTTTTGTTTACATTCTGTCAAAAATGATAGCTATTTTTAAAGTTGAATTTCACTTTTTTTTCATTATCAATTTCATATTATTTGTATTCAAATTACTACAAAATCATTATATTTTCTCAAAATAATTTTCTTTTAACAATATTTATTTTCATTTTCTACCAATCAGGCTTGACTTCCTGTAACTAGTCCGCAAATTCCCTGCACAAAATTATTTAGAGGCCTGATCACCAATATTTAGTGGTGTATAACCTACAGTAAGCAATATAGTGCACTTCCCGAAAGTAAAGTTGGGAAATTTCGGTGTTTATTCTTTTAGCGAATTCATGACAGTCCTGAAAATTATGCTTGCAAAAAAATCATTAAACGGTAATTGATAAATGCATTGTTGTTGTTGTTGGTCTTAGGAAAGTGTAAACTGTTTTATCTGTCGATGTTTGCATACTTGATTTGAATAATAAATATTTGGATCCTGACAGTCCTGAAAATATTATGCGTGCAAAAAAAACATTATACGGTAATTGATAAAAGCTTTGCTGTTGTTGGTCTTACCAAAGTGTAATTTTACTAAACTGTTTAATCTGTCGATGTTTGTATACTTGATTTGAATAATAAACATTTGGATCCTGAAGAAATGAGCTAAATATGTATTTGTGTTTTGTCTCTTTTAATACTCTTATGTGCATTTGTTAATTTCGTCATTTTAATATTTAGTGTATATTTATATGATTTGACTACGGATAAATAAACAAGAGGTTTGTCTTAAATATATATTTATATTTTTTTTTGTATATGGTATTTTTGTCAAAAGCTTGTTACTTGTTATTTGTTACTTGAATATCAATATTATTGAATAAAATATAATATAAAAGTTAATTTTGTGTTGTTTTTACTTGTAACTCCAGCTATTGTATCAAAAGCAACAAAAAAATAAAATTCACATCGGTACTTCATAGGAGGTCAGCAAATAAGGGAGCACTTAGTAAACAATACAAAAAAATCAAGGAATGTTATATTTGAGCTGACTAGACAGTGCCAATTAAGTTTCCATTTCCAATAGCGCATTAACAAAACGAATTCCACAAGAATTCAAAATAAATTTTTCATAATTTTATTTTTTCGATGTGCATATATTTCATGGAACACAGTTTACCCATCTACATGCTTTTTTAATACTTTTTAAATTTTTATTTAAATTTAATTAATATTACCGGTATTTCAAATTAGTATTGTAAGATTAAGAATATAAACTTCTAAACATTGCTTTTACTTATTTTTATCTTGTTACAAATTATATTTTTAAAACAAGAGCTGTCAGAGGAGACAGCATGCTCGACTATTCGAATCATTTGAAACAAATGCAATTTGAAGATTAAAACAATAACAACTATGGCCATACATTCATGTGCAATCAGGAAAAATATTTACAAGTGAATGGTACGGGAGAAATTCTTTTCAAATAACAGAAATAATTCCTAAATGTACCATAAATATTAAACTGAATAGGGGAATAACTATGAAATATTTCTGAATTTGTTAGAAAACTTGTTAGTAATTTTTTATTAGAGACATTTACTTTTAGTCAAATATCAATCACTTCAGTAATGTTACAGAAAAAGAACTGAAATGAAAATATAATGGTAGTTTGAAGTTGATACCTTAAGTATTTGCAAAGTTATCGATGAAGTGCACTTAAGTGAAAATATAAGTGAAACTAGAAATGTGTCCATAGGACACGGATGCCCCGCTATGCATCATTTTCAGACACTCAAGTGCAATGATGGGAATAATACGCGATACACTGCCCTTTCATGGTGAACATTTGTGTCAAGTTTTTTTGAAATCCCTCCATTTATAATGAAGTTACAGCCTGGACAAGAAAATTCTATTTTTGGTAACAGTGACCTTGACCTTGGACCTTCAGGCTTGGGTATTGTGCGGACACACTGCCTTTTTATGAACATTTGTGCAAAGTTATTTTAAAATCCCTCCATTTATAACAAAGTAACAGCCAGGACAAGATAATTCTATTTTTAGTAACAGTGACCTTCACCTTTGACCTACAGGCATGGGCATGGTACGTGACACACCGCCCTGTCATGGTGAACATTTGTGTCAAATTATTTTGAAATCCTTCCATTCATAACAAAGTTACAGCCTGGACAAGAAAATTCTATTTTTAGTAACAGTGACCTTGACCTTGGATCTACAGGCATGGGTATTGTGCGGACACACCGCCTTGTCATGGTGAACATTTGTGCCAAGATATTTTGAAATCCCTCCATTCATAACAAAGTAACAGCCTAGACAAGAAAATTCTATTTTTAGCAACAGTGACCTTGACCATTGACATACAGGCTTGGGCATGTACGTGACACACCGTCTTGATATGGTGAACAATTATACCAAGTTATTTAAAAACCCAATAAGAAATAACAAAGTTACAGAGCGGACACGATTTTGCAAGAAAATTCTATTTTTAGTAACAGTGACCTTGACTTTGGACCTACAGGCATGGGTATTGTACGCGACACACCGCCTTGTCATGGTGAACATTTGTGCCAAGTTATTTTGAAATCCCTCCATTCATAACGAAGTTAAGGGCCGACTGTATATTTTGCTTAACACAAAATGTAAGCGAAAAAGGGGCATAATTTGAAAAATATTGGAAGAAGGGTTATGGGTCTTGTTGGTTATGATGTAGATTTAAATGGTGAAAATATATTTCAAGTTTCAAGGCAATATCTCAATTAGTTTTAAAGTTAGAGGCAAAATGCATATTTTGCTTGACACAAAATATAAGAAAAAAGGGGCATAACTTGAAATATATTGACAGCAGAGTTATGGGTCTTTTTGGTAATGATGTAGAATTTGATGGTGAATATATATTCCAAGTTTCAAGTTGATATCTCAAGTAGTTTATAAGTTATGGACCAAAGTGCATATTTTCCTTAACGCAAAATTTAAGTGAAAAAGGGGCATAACTTGAAAAATATTGGAAGCAGAGTTATGGGTCTTGTTGGTAATGATGTAGAATTTGATGGTGAATATATATTCCAAGTTTCGAGTTGATATCATAAGTAGTTTTCAAGTAATGGACCAAAGTGCATTTTTTGTTTAACGGATGCCGACGCCGACACCGGGGCGAGTAGGATAGCTCCCCTATTCTTCGAATAGTCGAGCTAAAAACATTGAAAAGTAAAAAATATTATTATTATTAATGTAATATTTTAAATATAATACTTAACATTAGCAAAAAATACCACAAACACAATATTCAATTAATTGATAAGAAATATTTTCTAAAATAAATATGATTTGTTTTACAAACAATTATTTTTAGTTGTTCATTAAAAATGTAAGCAAACAACTACTTTTTTCCTTACTTGTATTCATTAATACAAAATTGAATTGTTTTCTCACCTATAATAATGCGGAGTTCTAAATGCCGAGTTCTAAATAAACGGTCAATGAAACAATTTGAAATCAAATTGACGAAACCACAGGTATACTATATAAAGTCAAACTAACAAAATCGCTACCTGTTTTGTACTGCAGTCTTCACGAAAGGGATGAAAAACTGCCAGTCATCCGGTCTGGTGAAAAAAATTTCTGCCAGACCGAAACAAAAACAATTATATATATTCTTCATAAAACTATCTTATTTCACTATATTTATGCTACACATACATTGGAGCCAATTAAATGGCTGCTTTATTTTCACTTTTACCCCCACACATGTTACAAAACAACAATACAGATTATTAAATCTAGTTTTTATTCTTGAAAAAATGACAAAAATAAATATGGCAAGGTCTTTCTGTGCCAGATATTATAAATTTGCCTTGGCACTCCCACTTATGTCCACTAAAATTATTTCTAGCAGTCTGCATCTATTGCTGGAACTTGCCATCTCCAACAGCCTTGTTGTGGTCTTAAAAAATGTTCTAAATATATTGGAGGCCTTACTTTTCAGACACAAATTATTATTAGGGCATACAGTATACTGTTATGGAACAATAATACACAAGAGGAAATTCAGACTGCCATCAAGTAAATAAATATAGATATAAGTAAATAATCGCGCTAAAACAACCAAACTTCTTTTTGTTTTGTTGTCAGATGCATGTATATCGCGGTGTTGCGTAATTAACACACCGTGAAATCTACGGTACATCAGGGAGTACGTTCCATGCTAAAACAACTTTTTATATAATTTATTGAGATTTATTTTAAATAATAAGAAATAAAATAATTTGTACAAAACAAACAAAAATGATGTACAAACAAACAAAGATCGCGGTCGTCAATTTCCAAAGGTGTCGGTACTTTAAACTGATCAACGATCTGTTGGTCGGTCAAATTCGGCGATGTTAGTTCGTCGTCGTCCGTCGTTAACCAGCTTGATATGTCGATGAGCAGGTAATGTCAAAACAACAATCTTAAATTTGAAACTGTATTGCCGTTTCCTGCTTAATGTGTATTATGGTTAGCAGTTTTCATTAATTGTAGCTAATTTGCGGTTTGTCTCGTGAATGAAATTCTGTCAGTACTGTATCTGCTTGGTGTTTTTCGCACCTATTTTTCGTCACAAAGGGGGTTTCATGTCAAATCAAAAGTTTTTTTGTATAAAAAAAAACCGTTTCATTTATGTTCATACGTTTAATGTTGTATCTGTTGATGAACTTGTACATCGCCTCTTAAAACCGTGCATACAAAATGTAATAAACAACCTTCGCCGGTAATGACGTAATAAGACACGAAAAAAGCGTGCGTTTCGTGAATTTGTCACCAAAGTTGATTTGATCATTCGGTCTTTTTTACCACCCATGAAGAATGAACAAACATACACACTGTAAATGTACAAACAATTGGGATTTTCGGACCGAGCGCGATATACATGTATTGGATATCGCGATATAACGGGTCGCGATATAACAGAGCTACAGTGCAATTATAATGGAATTATTGTTTGCACCAAGATTTTTCGTACCCAAAATGCCCAAAAAAATGCCGGTCGGCCGGACCGACGACTTCACAAAACTCCCGGACCGTAGCAGATTTTGCCGGACATGACCGGCGGTCCGGTGCCTTTCGCGAAGACTGGTACTGTAAAATCAAGTTGATGTACCGGTTAACTGACGAAACTACCGTCACCCTATTTATCAACTGTCTATATTGGTATATTTCACTCAGGAGGGGTTGAAATGTCATTGATAATAGATATTATTATTAAATCATATTGGTTTGATGTTTTTCATTGGATGAAACGTGATCACATGAAATGTGATAAATTTCTATATTGACTCTTAGGCAGAGTCTTAATCAAATATTGGTCTTAATCAAATATTGACCTGAGAGAAATTATTAACATGCGAATTGGCTTAGGAACGAAATACGTCACAGCGCTGTAACGTCACAACAAATACAACCGTTGTGGGAGACAGAAAAGTAAAACTGCTGCTAAAAGCACTGGTGGAAGACATAACTGGCTCAATTTATGATATTTGGGTGTTGCACTGTGTAATTTTATCAGGCAATGCTTCATGGTAAAGTAATGTCGCCAGTTGCAGCAACAAAACGGAAAAAAAACATACTGTATGATCAGGCACAAAGGTATGTGACAATTTTGGAAAGTAGAATTATTTTAAAATTAAGATTTTATAATAAAGCAATTGTTGCATTTCAGTTTCGGTCAATATGGTGATTTATCGACCTGTCGAAGCAATATCCCTATATTGCTTTTTCAGGCTGATAAATCACCATATCGACATCAATGAAATGCAATAATTGTATATTGAAATGCCTTAAATGGAAGGGTTGATAAATCTTCATTTTAGGGGATGAAAAGTCTTCATTTTCAATGAGGGTTGAACTATCTATGTCGACACCTAACAGTTCATCAAGTTTGGTTGGTGTATAGTAGCTTTTATTTTACAAAGATATTCTTACATCTTTCAGGAGAAGATCTACATGTAAGTTAAAATGAATACCAACTATATAGAGAAATAATACCCATACCATTGCTATAGGATATTTGTACTTTCGTTTTCAAAGAACATATTGCCTACTGCACAGTAAATGGATCAATTGTGTTAGCATCAAGACCAAAAAATAAAGTTGCAGATATTCTATTGATTTTGATGCCATTCTAAACTTTGAACATTCAATTTTCAGAAAAATTACAGGAAAAGATAACTTTTTTCCAAATTTTTCGTATTTGAGCCATGTAATTGAATAGCGTGATTTGGGGGACGGACGTTACCAGTGCACAGAAAACCAGCTGTTTTGAATCCATATATTGTTTCACATAAACTTTTTGGGGTTTATTTTTATGCCTAGTCATATATTTACCAGAAAAAGTATACAGGATTTACAGAAAATACTTTTCTGACACAAAAAAATATTTGACATTCAATTTTATAAAATCTGCCAACAATTTGTTAATGATTTTTTTTTATTTAGACACTGCTTGATTGTATTTTTATTTAAAAACCCTGTAATAATCAAGCAATACAAACAAAGATAAAGGAACAACAATAGATTTTTTGAATTTTTGAAGCAGAAGTTAACAGTGCATGAACGAAGAATATAGATGGTTAGGGGGACGGACGTTACATATAACAGTATTGAAGTTACAGGCTGCACTTATTCATATAATTTAATTATATATTTCCTCATTTCATAAGATTATCAACTGTGATATTGTTTAACACAATCATATTAGGTAAAATAACCTGTTTAGTCATAAAATGCCTTGTGGTAAGAGATCAAATAGCACGTGCAAGCTAATATCAATTGAAACTTCTGGAGTTATCAACATGGCAGCATGTCAGAACTAACTTTATCACAAAGTTTGTATTCTTTCAACACATCCAGCTGACCAGTAGTTAGTTTAAAATAAGACTTCTGCTTAGACTGTGTGTTCACCATTCCATGCGGAGGCAAGCAGACTACTTCATGATACAACCATTAATCAGTATTCGCCCAGGATATTTTGAAGGGTTGTCACTGGACATGTTTGGAATTTATCACAGAACATGTGTCCATTAACTTATTATATTGTTTTATATTTACATCTGTATACTTAAATATCTGTAATACTTAAATTCTTAAGATAGGACTTCAGAAAGGGTAGGGGTTTGGGCTTAAACAAGGAAACTTGCTAAAAAGGGCACTACTAGTAACAGTACTAAGTGATTCTCATACGTCTCTGCTGAACTTTGTTCTTGTTTGATGAAGATGAAATGTAGGTATTGTCATTCTTGGAAACTTTAAACAGTGAATCACAAAACTTAAAACAAAACTGAAAAATAGTTTTAACTAAATAAAAAGTTGTAGATTTTGATTAAGTAAGCCTCCACAATCAGCAACAGAAGGCAGATTGCACTTCATCTTAAGTTAACAAATTGTAAGTTAAATTTGAAAGGAAATGTTTATTGCAACACTGTTTAAAAGGATTCATTAGAAAGTTATAAAATAGAAAAGACTATCTGAGTTAACAAAAAGGTGAAATAGACATATCAGGAATAGCTGTCATCATTTTTACTGCTAACATGTTAACAGCATCTAATTTTAAGTTCATTAAATGCATCTTTACTAATTTACATGATAATCATTATCCTTTTGTGGAATTTTATTTATTGTTTGGCAAGAAAATTAAAGCTTTAAACCTTCCCATCAATTTAGTATCCAACCAATCACTGTTGAGTTCTGTACATTATGCTAATTAGGTAAAGGGCCTTATGGTTTATGACCATGTTGCATAATCTTATCAGCAAGGCACAGGTCTTATCAGCAGGGTGTGTGATCTATGTCCTTTTGATGATCAGTTTGTATGATTGAAGATGTGGTAATTGAGGGTGATCATGTTGTTTTAAGCAACTGACTAGGGATTAAATATGCTAATAAATTGTCACAATGTTGTTTTAAGAGACATCCATTATTGTTTATTTCATGTTGGCAACTTAAGTGTGCTCTGAAATTTTGAACTACAAACTTTAGCCCTAGGAAAGTTGAAAACACATTAAAATATGGTTACGATGATTTAAGATTGATTTTAAAAAAGAAATTAGCTTAAATTCCAGAAATTCAGGACAAAAAAATATGAAATCCTGTTTTTTTACTTCTACAGAACATTTCATAATTTTGTAACGTCCGTCCCCCTACCTTAAATTAAGAATATTTGAGTAAATTCACTCAAAATAGTGTTATATTTCTATTTAGTAGTTTCAATATGTTAAAAGAGGTAAAATAAAGTTTTTTTTGTGGAGCGAACAAGCAATATTTTGAAAAAATAAGTTTATATATTCAAAAGTCACTCCAAGTTACCAGAGAAAGTGTATTCCTTAGAGATTCTGCCAATACAGTCATGTCACACATCTTTAATGATTTTTTTTGAATCAGATTTGTAGGAAAAGGATCAGTCATTAAAAAAAACAACAAAAGACTTTAAATTTCTACCAAAATATGATTAATTAATGAGCATGAAAGAACATGTATAAAAGGGGACGGACGTTACAGGGACGGACGTTACATTTTACTTTTAAATAAAGTGTTGTAATTTTTTACTGCTTTGACTAAGAGATGTTAACTTTTATTTTTCTAATATCTGCCATCTGAGAGCTTGAGAAGTGGGTATTTTTTAATTACTTTGATCATTTTTTAAAAAGATATTGAGGGGGGACGGACGTTACCATTTTTTAGGGACAAACCGATTCAACATACTGAAATTGTTGATAGCAAAATTCTATGCTCTGACCTATAAAAATATAGTTATTTTCCCATTAAGTGAACATAATGAAATGTATGTAGCAGGAAATCAAGCTTTATATATTACTTTTCATGATATTTTGAAGGCCATAAAGTTCAAGGACATTTTTTTGGTGAAGCCATCTTACATGGCACTGTCCTTAGTGTTTCTTAAATTGTGAGTGAACTAGCCGTCATAGAACTATGTATTATACATAAAAATAACCGCAACTAAATTACCTAAAAGGAACAACAAAAGAAAACTCACTATATAATAGTAGAATAAAATTACAGATTGATGAAAACATGGCAATTTTTAGATGCTAACATCTTACATGCAAAAATGGGCCATTTTCGACACTTTGAAGTGCTCCCACAACATTTGTATCGATGCTAACTTCAAAAGGCAGAAAGTGCATCTGCAAAATGATGTTAGGTAACATATAAAGTGAAAATTATTAATGAAAGACACTTCTTTCAATAAAATCATGTCACTTACATGATTTTTTAAAAAATTGATCCATTTACTGTGCAGTAGGCAACATATGATATAAGCGTAAGACCTATAAACAGTGTGATAAATAGACAACACTATATTCACTATAGTAAACATGACATTTTTCACAAGGATGGCAATCATAGCTGGTACTATTTGATAAAGGGATAACTTACATTCTTTTAAAGCCAAGTGTTGCTACTGTTCATTTCCAGCAAGAAAAGTAGGGGTCATGTATCAATTAACAGTTTGCCATCTTGAAACCGGTGTCTGTTTTTTTACTTCTGTGTGAACTTCAAAACTGTTTTAGGTTATACACTACTAATTCAATTTCCATATAACCTTTCATCCATTTCTGAATTTACTATTGGGTCAAGCCCTTAAAATCATACAATTCTCAAGAGAACCAACCTAGACACACCATAAAATACCAATTCCACCATAGCATGACCAATAAACTTTTTCGGCATTTTAGCCAGAAGTGTATCACACCAGTCTCTGCGGAACTTTTGTTTACATTCTGTCAATACAATCTGAACTCATCGGACAGTGTCTACACACCATCTCTCTGATGTACGTAGGGACGCGCCATCTTGGATTTTGGGACTACTTTTAGCAACAAGATGGCGGCCCCCATGGTCATTCTCAAATATTTTCTATTTTTTTAACATCATCGCAAATTTAGAGAGCGGCATGTTTTCACCACAATGAAACTTGAACGTATTGTTCGAACGGCGCCATGTTTGTTTACTATCCGAAAGAACTATATTTTAGCGTAGGCGTTTTGGGTTAGACATATCCTTCCACCAGATCGCCGATTAGGCGGAATTGGCCGAGTAGTTCCGATTGTCTGTCAATAATGATAGTAGACTGGTACCTCGGTCTCTTTCTACTTCGTGAAAAGAGACCGGTATGAGCTAATCGACTGGAACCCTGTATAGCTTCGCGCACCTTGTTTGCTAAGGAACCAGTGAAGTAAACAAACATGGCGTCGACTGCTGTCGATGTCGGACTATGGTGCCGGTGAATTTTAGTTGAATTTAATTTCTGCAGACTCCAACGATTACATGTTGTAGAGAAATTGACAAGATTAATGTTTGATAGTTGTTGATGTGCACTTATTATAGTGGTGGCTGATGAATTTCAGGAGATTCCATGGTTTTTACCGCGGACGCCGAATGAGAAAAGTTGAGTTTTTCCACCTACCTGGTGTTGTTTCCCGGTCAGTTTGAATGTGTTCTCCTCTGTATCAAGTTGCTCGTTTTTGAAGTTAAGATAAGGGCACCTTAGCGGTTATTTTCATGTATTTTTTAAGACAATCGCACAATAAATGTTGAGTGAGCACCACTTTAAAGATTCTTAAATGGTAAATGCACAACCAAATCATTGCTTTGATTTTTTCAATTTTATTTTTTTTCGATAAAAAGTTGAATGTTTTATAAAGAAAAGATACGGAGATCAAATCAGGGATTTAATTTAACCTGAGGGATGACCATTTGACTGGTGAAATCTTCAAAAAGCCTAAATTTAACCCTTACAATTATAGATGAATTGTCTTTTTTTTCTAGAATTTACGGCATATTTTGGCTATAAATTGGCTGAATCCCCTAAAAAATTATGAAAATGACCCTTCAGATACAGCAGCTAAATGAACCCCTGATTATATTGATTAAGTTCATGTAGTTTTCCTAATTAATGTGGAATGAGCACCACATTAAACAAGGGTTCCTTTAGGTGCTGACTATCATGGGTCATTTTGATAATGATTGGATGGATAATAACAAAACTAAGCCTTATTTCAGGAAAAATGACCCTTCAACTAACTATATGGGACAAAATAAAGTTTTGCTAATTTTCATGACTCAAAGGGTCATCTCAGGGGTCATTGTGAACTTATTAAAGTTTCTCATGGTAAATACACAGTAATTATCCATTGTATAATTTTCTTTTTTAAAGAGCTTAGCAATGACAGCCTAAAACCTATAAACTTGATTTAGATCATTATCTTGCACAAATCCTGATAATTCTGCAGGGTCATAATCGAGATTTCTAGTTAAATATATGCTAAGGCTGTGAGAGCAGGGAGAAGTTTTGCAACCCTTGCTTGTAAACTTGACATTATTTAGGACCTCTGAAACATATGCAGGATTGATGATGGCCGCATCCCAAAGGATATCCTATATGGCGAGCTTGTCACCGGAACATGGCCAACCGATCGACCCGCCCTGCGCCACAAGGATGTCTGTAAGAGGGATCAGAAAATGGTTGGCAAAATGCCTGCAAATATGAGTATTTTCCATGCCAGCAGTATTACCTTTAAACACCAGGTCATGATTTACTGTCAAATAATAGTCGAATAAATTGGCCACTCTGGAATTTATACATTATGCCTACAGTTAAATTCATATGGATCATTTCAGGTTTACTCATCAATTGACATTATATTTATGTCAGAATCATCTTATTTATTAAATAATTTATTGAAAAATATAAAATAATTTATCAAATAATATCAAATTTAGTTACTGGAAAATACTGATGGATTGAACTAACCACCCAGGAATTTAAACAAATACCAATAGTCAGCATCTGAGGGTGCCAACTGGTCAATTGACATATTTTTACTGATGTTTTACCATTTAATTGCACCTAGATAAACTGTATACCTTACAGTTATGACAATTTACTATTACCATTGTTGCCCCTAGGTGTTACAGCACCCTTGTGTAAACATCTTCTGGAAACTTGTTTCAGATACCTAGACTGTATGTCATGCCTTGTTAAGTGTCAAAGACCAGTTGCATAGGTGGATTAGCATTGATTTCTCAATTCTATGTAAGTTCAAGTAACAAAAGACTGATCTTTAAAATTATTACCACATGTATTTGTTTTTAAATTAAAGGCTTGGAGTTAAACTCATTTTTGGCAGGTCCAACACTTAATTTCTTAAATGTGAATTATTTCCTTATGATACATGTAATAACCGTATCAGAGTAATTTAGTTATTGTAAGAATTAAATATTATTTAATATTAATGAAGTCAAGATTTCTTCAGAATTTAAGAGGTCGCAAACATTGCAAATGGCGAAAAGTGGCTAAAATTTCAAAAATGAAAATGAATTTCTTGAAAATCATAACATTATTTTGACGAATTGGCACTAAACATTGTAGACCAGCATATACTTATTTCAGGTATGCGTTGCTTTGGTATATTGTCCATGAATTTCAGAGCTCTCATGCAATCGGTTTTTCTTTTGTTTTAGCATGTGCTTTGTAATTAGAACATGAATTAGACTAAATTGAGCTTGCAAACATTAACTACATCCTTAGCTAAATACATTTCTTTACTAAAATCTAGGTGGCAATAGGTATTTCCCCCAAAATTCATTTTTTAAATTGTATCCACTTTTCGCCATTTGCAATGTTTGCGACGCCTTCAGGCAAAAAATTTTGTTGGCAAGTATTTGCCGGTATTAAACCCATTAATTAGTCTATTGTTAAAATGCAATTTTAACATGTAAATTACTATTTTTTAATTTAGTTTTTTTTTGTTCTATATATGCACCCTTTGGTTATTAATCACCCTCTGCTTAGTGCTAGTTGGCTTAGTAACACATAAGCAAGGTGAATGGTGTGATGCAGGACCACATTAACCATTAACCAGGCTATGCAAGCATCATGCACCCTGGGGGTTCCAGCTAGTATAGAAACCATACATTATTGGCTAGAGGTAGCATAGTAGGGAAATTTATATAAAATATTGTATGAAATGTAAAAATTAAACTGTTCATGTCTGTCCTCTCTTGTTTCTTGTAATTTCAATAAGATTGTATGGATATTTCAGTGTTGTCCCTAATAATATATATGGATAGTGTGGTGTAGACCCTCATTAGACTGTATCGATTGTGCTGTGAGCCTGTGTAGATATTCAGTCATGATGATATTGTTTGTAAAATTTGTCATAAATGTATAAAATTACAGTGGTATTATTTGGTACATGTTATACGATGTGTAATCTAACTGGAATGATAGTTTGTACTCTCTGGAAATGAGTTGGGCCCTATATTTTCCTACCTGTTTACTTGCTTCCTACTTGTTCTTGATGGTGCACACATGCACATTTTTTTCTTCAGTAGAACTTTTCTTATAGTACATTCCAATTTTATACAAGATAAACATTAAATATTTTTGTCACTATATGTCAAAAGCTCATGGATTTCAATAGATGCTGATTCTTGGAATCTGATGCAAGAACATTTGATTTTTCCACTTTTAAAACAACTTATTCTGAGCTTGGGGTAATTAGATGCAGGGGAATTTGGAAAAGTGGTCAAATTTTGCAAGAAAATAGATAAGTGTGTCTATTGCATTTTAAAATAGTATGAAGAAAAAAAAATCTAAAAAAAATAAATAAATAAAAGCAGATTAATAAGTATAAAGTTTCACTGAATATTGTATATGACTTGTGACTATCAGGTTTCAAAAGCTATTGATATCCCTGAAGGTTTTTCCATGGAATCTGTGCCCATAAGACAATAGATGCTTACAGTAATCTCCTAGAACAACTCCATAGGCATAAAACAAATAGGTCTAATCATTAAGACAGACTTCCTGAAAGTTGAAAATATGTGTCAGACATTTGGTCAAACGAGATGTGAAAATCGTATCAAATTCTGTCATACCGAAACATGTTATAAGGCTATTTGCAAGTATAAGGAGTTCAAATTTTTTTCTGACATTCGGTCTGATAATATGAGAAATCAAATCTGACCGGCTCAAATTTTACCAGACAGGTCCTTCGGGATGTCTGTTAAAAATGTAGACATTCATAATATCCCTTAATTTTGGCAATGAAATCCCTACTTTTGTCTTACTTTTTGGAGGTGACTTAATAGCCTTAATGTGCTTACTTGTTTTAATTAAGGGTCTTATTCTTTATAAATTTGATTATAATGATGGTCAAAAAAGGGTGATCTTTTAAAAATTGTATGCTAAGAACATGTAACAGTTTTCTGTATGTTACAGTGACATATTCAATCATAAACAATAAAAGATATATTTACATCGCCTGACATTGCTTAGGAGTAAATTCAGTAAATTTTGTCAAATCTGTAGTTTTGTAATGTTTACAAAATTGGAGACTTACAAACTGTCCCCACAAATTTGGACAATAGCCATCATGGAATCAAATGGTGAACATATTTCTGCATTGTCTAACCTGAACCCCTAGGTCCTCTTGCACTGAGGGAGCCTAGCTAATGGCTAATGTGCTGTAGTGCAGGAACACTCACCATGCAAGCTATGTTACAAAGCAGATTAGCATGCTGCAGAGGGTGACTAATAGCCAAAGGGTACATAACGAGCATTTTTTTGGAAATATATCTTGGTATGCTAATGCACATACCTTTTTATTTTGTTAATTAAATACAGTTCATTACCCAAACTTTAATGCCTCAAAATTGGACATTTTTAAAAGTCAGTTTAAAAAGAACATAACAAATTGCTATTTTAACAAACATATCATTTATCTTATCAAATATTGTGACAAGTCTGTTTATTAAGGAATCATAATGCAAGTAAATACCCTTGTACACATTCATATGAACTGTTTGAATCAGTACATAGTATTAAATTGGACTGAAGGAAACAATTGATGGTTAAGAAGAAAGCTATACTATTAGCATTGCCATGAAAGTTACACACTTACTTAACAATGCACAGGTCATACCCTGACAAGTGCCATAACTGTGGCTATCTTATTTATTGTATTGGGTAACCTCCCCATTTTGTACATGATTAAACAGTTTTGTACTTGAATGTGATAAAATATTCATTCAATCCTTATATTAATGCTCTTAAATATTCTTTTTTTAACCAAAATAATGAGAAATTGTGATACCACAGCCTTTTGATTGGTTGTTTGAACAGCCAAATTAATGACAGGGTAAATGATTGCACTGTTTTTTACAGTAAATCATGGTATAACTCCAATAGCTTTTCTGTGGCCATTGTTGCAGCCATGCCCAAGACCAACCATTTTCAAGTGCTAAATGGAAACAGTCTGAAAAAAAGACTGATCACAGTCACTTTGAACTGCAAGATGAGTGTAAATCAAAAAGTTAAAACTATGCTATAGTTAAGTGGCTCTCCACAAATAGAGAAAAATATTTTTAACAAGAGCAATCCAATGTCATTAATCAAGTGAATTCCTATTTTCCTTGTTATTGAGCCAAGGGTTGTCCCCAAAATAAGTTATAAAGAGTCAAGCCAGCAAATGGGAATGAACAACACAACAAATACTTTGTTCCCTCAGTGAAATAATACGGGAATTTAACTTAATACTGCATAAAATAGAAAAGCTTGTCACTTATAGTCGAATTTTACTCAATTCATAGTTGGAAATGTTCGTCATAACTCAACAATGTTTTGATATATCAATACCATATTATATCTGCGTGCACATAAAATCAATTTATCAAATACAAAACAACATGCATCAAATCACGTTTTCCGAAAAAGAAGTGCATGAAATTTTAATAAAGATGATTAAAACAGCTGAACATTAATGAATTAAACTGAGTTGAATAAAAAAAAAACTTGCATCAAGAGATGTTGTGTCAACTCTGTTTTAACTTTCTGGCAATCTTGTATAAAGATAATTGAGTCAGTCTATTGACCAGGCAGGCTGGTATTACCTACCAAAGCAATTCAGATATACAAGTTGATTTGATATGCAAACAAACATCATGGATATTCAGACACACTATGGCAGCCAACTCTCCTGTTCACTGAATCCCAATTTATATCCAAAAAACTTTACTGCCTGGCACTTCCCATCCATATTGGCCCAGTTTAGGCTTTTATGTAGTTCATATGAGACAGACAGTTTTTTTCCATATTAAGGCCATACAGATTACAGGATCTAAGTATGGTTAATTTATGAATTTAGTGTCTGCAACCAGGAAATTCAAAATATGGAATGACACAAAACACTAAAACATGTTATTTCAGCCTCCTGCTGGTCTATTATGCACATACCATTACGATTGTATTGTACGTATGTGGTAACATTTAAATTACAGTTTGTCAACCAGTTCCGATTATGAACCAGTTCCGGTTAACTTTTATATTTCCTACCCCGTGTTAGAAATATTTCTGAAGAACGAGTGAAAATACTCGTTTAGTAGCAATAAATAGCATTTCAACTGAACATTTACGAACTTAAACCTTTGATTTATTGTTTACTTTCGGCCAAGAGCTGCATCAACAAAGACTATTGCAGACACTCGCGTCCAAAAGTTTTTAACGCGGATGATGTAAGCGTGACATCCATCGCAACAAAAAAATTTATTGGCCCGACAATGAAAAAAGGTGATTTGCAATAATGTATTCTATCAATGCTATATCATCACAAGCAAGATCATATGCATAAATATTTTCATTCTGTTTTTGTGATGGTTTTTAAGAAGCATGCGTTTTAACCAGTTCCGGATCAGCGATTTAGAGTTAGTAAGAAGTGTAAATTCCACTTTTAGAATTCAATTTTAAAGGATAAACTGGAAACGGCTATCAAGGAAAAGAGACACTTCAAGCTAGAGGATGCAGCTGGTTTATATATTGGTAATGTCTTAAGGTCTTTTTCACCCTACATCAAAGATATCCTAAACAATGTGTTAGCAGAAGTTAATGGGTCACCAGTACCTAGCTACCCACGACGGCTAACTCCGCATGAAGAGGGGGTACGTGGTGTTGTGACACCACGTGATTATAAGATTTCTATCCAATGAAATGATTGCTGTAATGTTAATCAGATAAACGATGTGCAATACATGAAGACTGTGGAATGGACCTTGTGATGTCATTAGTGCTTTATTGCTTTTGTTAATACTGTAATAAAAAGAAAAAAGATTATAGCATAAGACTTGGTGTGTTATTATATTTATTTCACATTAGTTTCAGAATTATTTTGCACCCTTAGACAGAAAACGTGTATAAATGACTAAGGTGTGTCAAAACTAGTTTACAGCTATCAAATTAGACAGTCAAAATTCACTCTTAGACATGACTACGTTTTAACCGGAATAGATTGAATTAACCGGAACTGGTTTAAACTAATATTTAAGTAAATATTACATATGTAAAAGTAAATAAATATGGAGACTTAAATAAATGCAGCATCTTTTAGTTAAGACATTTTGCTTATAATCAAACAACAAAGAAAGTTCTGATTAATGTTTTTAGTATATTTTTTACAACGAATATATGAATTAACCGGAACTGGTTGACGAACTGTATAACCGATTTTCAATAAACAGTTGGTAATACGGACAGCAAATCCACATTTTGGACTGCAATTTGTGTTTCCATCCGAAGTGGTTTTAAGGACACCGCCATCTTTGTTGACATTGACAACGAGTACCTGCGAGCAGAATGTCAAGGTTAAATTTAGCTCATACCGGTCGTCTATTTTTAAATAGTCGAACGCGGTACCAGTCTATAATGATAGCTATTTTTAAAGTTGAATTTCACTTTTTTTTCATTATCAATTTCATATTATTTGTATTCAAATTACTACATAATCATTATATTTTCTCAAAATAATTTTCTTTTAAAAATATTTATTTTCATTTTCTACCAATCAGGCTTGACTTCCTGTAACTAGTCCGCAAATTCCTGCACAAAATTATTTAGAGGCCTAATCACCAATATTTAGTGGTGTATAACCTAAATTTACATATGCCGTCTCAAAATCAGGGCCTTATTTCATATATCGCATTTCCAAACATCAATTCGCTAGAGTGTGTCAGTAAAAGGATGGCATTTACTAATTTACTAAAAAAATGTTCCTTTCAGACCATAATATTCATCTAATGACCCCGAAATGCCAAATATATCAGGACTATTTATCCCGGTCTTACCTATTACCACAATTCTTAAAATTTGCCAGGGTATTATCAGCAAATTTACAACAGCAACAATCAGCTGTTATGAATATAACTAAAACAAACCATTATCTTTAGAAATGGATGAAATCTTTTGAAAATTTACAATCTTTTATAATAAAAATCGATTTCGCAATGAACCACTGTGTCAGCCATTGGTTTTTCATTGTATACATATTACCGCAATTCAGCCAATTAGGATACAGGAACAGCAATCGGGTGATAAATTGTAGCTTACTTGATTTACTTTCCGCTGGAACAAATCATTAGTAACTGAAAAAATCTTTATTTCATTGAACTAAATATAATAAAAACCTATAGAAGTTATGCTTTTTGATCAAAACTGATTATCTAGTTCTGTGTGGGGGTTTTTCTATCAAAAAGTAGATATTTAGAAACGTGATCTATTTTGCTGTTTAATTTGTTTGAGAGATGCCATGAGAAAATGTAAAAAAAAATCTTAACAGAAAAAGAAGTGATATCATCATGTATGAATGTGTACTTGTTCTTATCAAGTGTCAAGAGCTACCGAAAGAACCTATGTCTTTATTTATGACTGTTCAATCTTATAGCCTTGAACAATATGAATGGGTTTGTTAACAAGGTGGCGATGCCTTAGACTGTGGCTGATATACCAACTATATAGTAATTTTTCTCAAGCTACTTTGCTTATATGATTGAATGAAATGTTGAGCTATGTGATTTACAATGATTTATATTGGAAACTAATTAGAGTTGATCACAGACGTTTTGGCCTCAACAAGTTACTTTATAAGCCAGGACTTTCTATCTATGGGCTATCTATCGAGCAGCTTCAACCCTGTGGACGTCAGCCACTACTATTGTGTTGGGACTATGAAGTCCTAACCGTATGGAGTTCCAACTCCTATAAACTCTTTCAATCTTGATAACAGATTGTTCGATCTATGCTTCCTTCTCAGAGAAGCTGAGCTTCATAAGAGACTACGGCAGCAGTCGAAAGAACCGTAGACTGTATATCAGATTCTGCCTTTGTCAGGGGGTCCAACGTATTTGGTTTTTTTTCGGAAAAGTAAGTGAGGGACATGTTCTCTGCGGAACAAAATGGCGGAAAATTGTGTGTTTTGGTGCATTTCAGGAGATATTTTGACCTGGTAAGTAGATTTATATCAATCTTATCGTAATATAAATACGCCTACCCGGAGGCCAGATGTGTAAGCTCCACTCGGTTTTTTAACTTATGTTTCTAGAGGCCTAAACAAAAAAGTTATTGAAAGTATAAACTGAAAGATTGTTTGTTTACAAAGTGAAAATAGAAAATTGTGTGACTTAAAACTGTGTTTTTAGTCAAAATATACCGTTCTTGGACCTATTTTAGCGAAATTATTATCGAGTTTTTGCATATATTTCTTCACGGCGGCATTTGCACTTTACATGGGTACTTTATGGCCAATTTTTGTATGTTCAAGCACCTTTAATGTTTGGCGTGGAAGTGGTAAGCATGTTTTTGTTCGGTGAAGAATCTGAATATCACACTCATACGCGTTTATATAAGTGAAAGTAAGACACCAGCTGACAAATGTTACTCAAAGTACTGAAAGTAAAGAAAACCAGCGAAGCGATTTTGCTTATTGAGAATAACCAGTGCCATGATTCTCATACATGTATCCATTTACGAAAAAGCAAAAGAACTTGTTTCACTCGCAAAGACCTTCATCTTGTCTATATGATAGTAAAATAAGGGTTTCCATGTATTATCTGGATGAAGGTTTCTGTTAACCCTTTACTCCATAGATATACCTTCATAGCTTGGGCGAACAGTTCAGATCCATATCCGCTGGCACATCTTTGCGATCTGATTTGGATTTAAAATGTTCGCTTTGAGAATCATTAATTTTTTCCAACCAGTAATCACAAATTTTAGATCCAGATCAGATGGCACTATTGTGCCAGCTGACAGGGACCTGAACTTTTCACCTATGTGATGAAAGGCGTATATATTGAGTAAAGGGTTTTAAGCAAGAAATTATAATAGTGAAATCTGTGTACTGACTACTGACATCCCAAAGACAGAATGAACACGAAAAATGATATAAAAAGTGAGACCCGATCGATGGGAATGATTATGCATTTATTTGAAATAAGAAGTATATAATCGTTTCCTTCATTGTGAATAACATAGAATTGAGAATCCTACAAGATAAAACAGCCGAGAGTCATAACATTGCCGAAAGCATTGGAATTTAATGCTAGATAACACACATGTAAAATTGAAGACAATTTCAGAGGAAAATGAATTACTATAGCTTATACCATAAATTTTCACCGTATTAAGTTGTAATATCCGGTATATTAGTTTTAATATGTAAAATTTTACACATCTCAATAGTTTATTGTTTACTGTTCACGCTTATAAGTGGAAATCCAATATATAAAAATATTCAGCAATGATGATTGCTTCATGTTCAGTGATTTACAACAATCATGAACGCCTATCATCAAATAATGAACAAATGTTCGCAATATGTCTTGAAAATTTCAAGTGAAAGCATTTGCGCATTTATTTCATAAAGTGGACAATTGAAGAAAATATGCTAAGATGGAAATTTATCATTATCGTTATTGTTAATGATAAAAAAAACGTGAAACAAACAGTTTAGCAGCGGAACAAACGTCCAATATCGAAATGGTTTTAAAATGACAAAATAAAGAAAATGTTGTCACTGTTATTTTGAGCTTCGAATTAGCAGAAAAAGATATATATTTAATATTTCAGAATTAATATTAAGCTATTGTAATATCCTAACTTCGGGAATATCGTTTATATCTCTACCTAAAGGTAACACATCTGTGGCTCGCTAAAGAATCCCTGGCGGCTACAACCCCTACATAAAATTGCTTTTCTGTTGTCGATTGTGTTCTGAATTAGGGACAGCGCAGTGAAGCAGTCAAGTATTCTTTTAGCGATACTAACGTGGCACGAGCCAACTTTAACACGTAACAGGAAACTTGGACTACTTTGCTTGCTCTGATTACTCTGAACTGCGTAAATCGCCGGTTGCCAGTGCCTCGTTTTGGTTTGATACCGATTTCAGAATTGTGATTAGTAAAACCAGCTTCGCTGGTTAAAAATCAAACAGAAAGCCAATATTTACCCAAACACACGGATGTTCCTTTATATCTTCGCCCGAAAAATGGCTTTACCGAAACAAGAACTTCATATGTATTTATAATATCAATTAGAATCTACCTACCCATTCTCGTGTTTGTGTGTGTATGTGCGTGTGTGCGCGTATATATAAATCTATACCCCGATATAAATTTCTTACCAGTCCAGTCTCCTTTCTTATTCTTAGGTGGAATAATAAGTTGTATCTAGGGTTGCACTGTAGAACCGCAAGTTGATGCGGGATTGGTAAACGTCATTTCACTATGCTTCGTATGACGTTCAAGTCTGATTCCCAGGGCTCTTAACTTATTAAGGGTAACACGCTTTTGTAGCCTCCTTCAGAAAGCAAAATGACTCCCATAATCGTTTTTATTTAAAAAAAAATTAAGATGCTTTCCTTTTAACGTACATAAATCTCTAAATATTGTAAATAAAACATAGAATATACCCAAACAACAATGCCGAGCATAGCATTCTGTTATAAGGGAATTCCGAGAAATTTTGGACAGGATTATAAGTATCTTGCATGACTGTGAGGTGAATATGGGCTTTCTTTATTTAACAGTTCACCTTTCCGATGAAATGAAGCCAGTTATTATGTAAAATTTTATACCGCCGAAAAGGGTCTTTTGCTTATCGCTAAATGTCGCAAAACTGTAAACTCGCTTCTTGCCAAAAGATAATGGCACTTGACTGTGTATTCGGCGAGCAAATGCCTTGTGGTCGTAATTAAGGGGTCAAAATAATTGGCAATTGGGCATATAAGACTGTAGAAAGTGGTCGCATTATGGAATATGGAATAGCGGGGTGGTCGTATAATCGATGCGAGCGACCATTGAATTATATAGGAAAAAATTCGTTCTTTCAAAAAGTGCCCGTAACAGCGGGGTGGTCTTGAAATTGAGGTGGTCACAAGGCGGGAGTTTACTTATCAAGAGGTAAAATAATATACAAGTATAATATGTGGTAGATAATTTTGCATAACAAATACGCGATATGTTCGTATTTGGGTAACAAATCGGATTTTATTTTGATTATTAACATTTGTTATCAGCTCGTGTCTTACTTTCACTTATATTAACGCATACGAGTGTGCAAATCAGATTCTGCACCGAACAAAAACATGCTTACCACTTCCACGCCAAACATTAAAGGTGTTTGAACATACAAAAATTGGCCATAAAGTACCCATGTAAAGTGCAAATGCCGCCGTGAAGAAATATATGCAAAAACTCGATAATAATTTCGCTAAAATAGGTCCAAGAACGGTATATTTTGACTAAAAACACAGTTTTAAGTCACAAAATTTTCTATTTTCACTTTGTAAACAAACAATCTTTCAGTTTATACTTTCAATAACTTTTTTGTTTAGGCCTCTAGAAACATAAGTTAAAAAACCGAGTGGAGCTTACACATCTGGCCTCCGGGTAGGCGTATTTATATTACGATAAGATTGATATAAATCTACTTACCAGGTCAAAATATCTCCTGAAATGCACCAAAACACACAATTTTCCGCCATTTTTGTTCCGCAGAGAACATGTCCCTCACTTACTTTTCCGAAAAAACCAAATACGTTTGACCCCATGCTTTGTATTACAACACTATAATTGTACTACGTACTAAGTAACCTCTCTGAGGAGCAGGCTGACACGGAGAACGCGGAAACCTTTCGGTAGCACAAAAATTGGCCTCGCTAACTACTTTAAGCCAGCCAGTTGGCCTCGCTAACTATCTTAAGCCAGCCAGTGTTGTATTTACACAACTTCTTGGTTGCATTTAAACAACTTCTTGGTTAAATTTAAACAACTTCCTGTTCAAAAAGTTGAAACCGACCCCTTTATATTTACTTTATATTTGACAATACAGTGGTTACAAACTACGATAAAAGTTCGCATAATTTTTCCTAAGACCAAAACGTCTTTAAATCATAAAATTCACCAAATGTTAAAACTTTCACAAAATGACATTATCTATGTCAAGCAAAATTTTCAGTGCATCAATCTGTGTGATTAAAACAACTTCAATCTAATCGACAGAATTATTATACATGAATCTATGATTTCACATATATATTTATATATGTACAGAAAATTAAAATCATTCCTGACATCAAGGCACTCGCGGTAATAGGTATATGGTGGTAATAAGTATAGAGAGTGTGTCAGTCATTGTCTGAGTCAATCTCTATCCAGTGTTGTCGCTCCTTAACTCGCTTCAAATGATGCAAGAGTTTACAAAGAACGACAACTCTGTGTGTAATAAAAGTAAAATATGCATATCGGAAATCGTCACAGTAACAAAACACAGCCTCTCCACGCAGCGAAAAAGGAGAGAGAAAAAGAGAGCATGTTTTTACAATGTCAAATTCAAACAATACGCCACAAACAATAAACGAAAAAAAACCCTTGTGGTTACCGCCTTGGAACGGTCAGAGGCCAAAAAATTTGCCACTGGGGGTTAAAACCAGGTTCTAGGGTGCACACAATTGCCCCAACAGGTTCTCATATCACAAAACAAGTACAAGTTGTCTTGGTGAAATAACTCCAACCCATCCGTTATCTTATCAATGTTGCATGCAAAAGCACACAAACATATAAAACATAAGAAGCAGATAGCATTGCAAAGCAAAGGGCAGGTACTCGATGATCGTAAAGAGACCAGAGCACCTGGAGTCAAATAAACAAGAACACGATTCTGTGAGAATGGTGAACCCTAGAACCTGGTTTAACCCCCCGGTGGCAAATTGTTTGAAGGCGATAACCACGCAGGCTCTCATTGTCGTAAGTTGTTTGTGGTGTCTTTTTGAAATCGATCATTTTATAAACACATGCTCTCTTTAACTTTCTACTGTTTTGACTGTGTCTTCTGTATGACAATCCTGATATGCTTATTTCATTTTGTTTGAAATGTTGAATCTGTAAACGCCTTATCGATTTGGTTTATGATTACATTTATCAAGAACAGCATTTCAACATTTCTGATTTTGACATTTTTGAATTGCTTTATATTGCTTGAAATACAAAATCGAAATTTAACGTCGCGTGGAAGTAGCCTTAATGGCAACATCAAATTGTTCTATTCAAGACCTGAACAAACTTTTTTTTTAATCTGGCAGAAAAGTTTTTTTTAGGTCGACTTCTCTTTCTATATCAAGTATCCAGAAACTGGATGAGGAAGCCGATGGCATTTTTTATAAACACTCATCAACTTAATGAAATAGATGAAATTGCAAGTTAAGGTAAGACCTGTGTAATGGGCACTATTAAGAATCCAACATCTGATTATATTTTCATCAACTGCTTCATACCACTGACTTGTGTGCAAAATTGTAATGATTTTCACCGTGTAGTTTTTGAGATTTTTAGCTTTTTTTTATTTAACAAAGTGAGAAAAAACGTGAAAGTATCCAAATTCTTTAATCGGTGACAAAATTTTCTGTTATTGATAAATTCAACCTTAATTTTTTACAGTTTATCAAAAATATGTTATATTTTACTAAACCAATTTAAGATATAATATATAAATACATAATATATCTTAAAATGACATTTTTTGACCAAATAAATTTTAAAAATGCATTTTTTTTGTATTTCACGAGACTAAATTAATGAAAATTGTGCAAAATCCTGATTGGTGCAATATACCAAACTTTACTATTTTTTAACTATATACCTTAAACAAAATTTAAACAAAATTTCAGAGAAGTTTACCGTCCAGTTTTAGAATTTTCAAATTGATGACTTGAATAAACACTATTCTGATAGCGAAAACCCCTTTAATCTTGATTATTTTGCTTATTTTAGTTTAAATCATGAGAATTTTTTATTCAATGACAGAATTACACAGGAAAAAAAGAAATATGCCAATTATTTAAGCTCTAGGCTTACAAAAAAAAATAGCTTCCAGTAGGATTTGAACCCTGGTCCTCTTGCAACTGTAAGGGGAAGTAACCACTGCGGGGAGTTTGGCTAATTTACTACTATAGTTACCTCCCTTGGATACTCTTCTGGATATAGGTATTCATTACACAGGTCTTACCTTAACTCCGTGTTACACTCGGTATGTTTTAAGACCACATATAGACTTTAGATTTGTTCATCAAAGACATTTTCCGCAAATAACATTACTTATACGAATTGTATGTGTGACGTCAAATAGGAGCCAAACACTTTGCAAGAATTATTGGTTTTCGACATTGTTCTATTTGCACGGTATGTACCCAGATAATGAGAATCGCGGAAAACGATAGATTGTGAGCATAATGATAGATCGCCAGGTCAGAGAAAGTTAGTTATTGTATGAATTTCATGTTATTGTGACCTAATACTTATCTTTTGCGATAGATAACAATCAAGCGATGTCCTAACCTTCCTCTTAGAGATGATTTTAATTTTAATATAGTAAATTTTCCGTTTTTAGACGGCAATGTTCCCCGTGCAACATCTTATGGGGTTTATATCTCACAGCTTGTTCGCTTTTCAAGAGCTTGCAACGATGTTAATGATTTCAATGAACGTAATCTTTGCATTACAGAAAAACTTTTAAAACAAGGTTATCGGTATCACAAATTAAGGAAAACCTTTTGCAAGTTTTATCGCCGATACCCAGATTTAATTCATAAATACAGAATGATGCAGTTTAAAATCACTTCTGCAACAAGGTATTTCACAGCCAGTTTTTTTATGGAGATTTAATTTATAAATTTAAAAAGATAAAAGGCAGTGTTAATTTCTCCCGGTTATTCGTAAAAACCATCTGTAAATTTAAAAAGAAATGTTACCAACATGATATTTTACAGCGCTCTGCAGGCCTGGTGATTAACCCTTCTACAGTTGATCATTATGCTTACCTCTTTGGTTGCACGACGGTGACAGGGGTTTAAGAGTTTATGAAGGTTAATGGGGAAATCTTTTCTTAAAAGAACCTAGAAGCTCGATTTGTTTCTTTTATCCCTGTCATCGTGTTCTTGCTGATTTTACTCCAGGAGCTCTGGTCTCGGTAAGATCATTGAGTACCCGCCCCTTCGGCTTTGCAATGCTCTTAGCTTCTTATGTTTTATATGTTTGTGTGCTTTTGCATGCAACATTGTTAAGCAGATAAGTGGGTTGGAGTCTTTTCACCAAGACAACTTGTACTTGTTTTGTGATATGAGAACCTGTTGGGGCAAGTGTGAGGTTGGTGCACCCTAGAACCTGGTTTAAACCCCCAGTGGCAATTTGATTTGCCACTGACCGTTCCAAGGCGGTAACCCCTCGTGTTCTCATTTTTGTTTATTGTTAGTGGTGTCTTTTTTGAAACTGATCATCTTATTAACCTTGCTCTCTCCCCCTCTCTTCTTCGTGACTGTGTGGGGAGGCTGTTTTTTCTGAATGTGGCGATTCCTGATATGCATATTTCACCTTTTTATACCAACATATTTGGAATCGGCCGTCAGATCATATAAAAAATAGGAAAATGATTACTCAACATCCCAGATTTCTACAAAAAAACTACATATTATGCCCATTTAAAATATATTTAAACATGTTTTTTGGAAATGACACTGCTGTTATGAAAGCCCAAACATCGCCAATCAATATGCCATCCCGCTTTAGCCAGTAATATGAGTATATTTCTTAACAAACATCTTTTTTTCTGCGGCATCTGAAGCAAATTGGATAACGGGGATTCGCCTATAAAAAGTCAATGGATAATGTAATTTCATGACTGGATAATGGTATAGTTTCCCTTATTTCAACATTAACACTATTTATTCTATGCTTTTTTGCATGTTCCATCTCTTTTCGCAAACTGCTATCTTGATGAAACAATATCACCAGCCCTACTGACAATATGAATAACCCATTTATCTTAATGATCTTCCGAAATCGCCTAAATTTCATAACGTCCCGAAGGCATCAACTAAGAACTAACCCAAAGCCTCTTAACACCCGGGTTTAGCGAATCTGTGAGGGTGATAAATACATTAGTTAATTACTATAATTATTACGATCTAAGATACGTATTCACGTAATGGGATCCAACCGTTATACATAAGAACGCTTTTGAGAGTGCCGTTCTTTGCCAATTGGGGAGTTACTGTTTAAAAACCTGTATCAGTTAATTAGCATGATTTAGTTGTGGTTTATATTAATTGTGCCAATATGCAAAACTTATAATTGACTAAAAAAAGAGCGAATTTCGCAGAAAGTTTAGTCTAATAAGTACATGTCAATGATCTGGTGTGAGAGAAATTTATTGCGTGAGTAACACTTAACATCTTTGGATTTAAATGTAAATGTACTCCTACATTGATTGTGTAACAATATTACATGTTTTATTCTTTGTTTACAAGTCTTCTACAGTTTATTTTTTCATATTTTAACACATTTGTTTGCGTTGTGATACGTAACACACATCGTATTTTCGCTATCTTAGATCGTTGTTTCGTGTTCTCGCCGAAGATGTCGATAGGGCTAAACAACGATGGCCTCAACGGAACACCGTGGTCATGTCATGGTTGCGCTTTAATTTTATTAAAGCTACGACCAAAAGCTCAAAAGTATAATGAAAATATACAGATGTTTTGTAATGATCATATGGATAGCAAAGAAGGACTGAATACAAGAATTATTAAAATAAAATAAATTTATCTGAACATTAAAATTAAGAGCAACACGAAAACTCCACCATTATCCATTTCATAAATATTTGAATTTCCCATTATCAACCGAGCGAATTCCCATTATCCAATTTGCTTCAGGTGCCTCAGAAAAAAGATGTTTGTTAAGGAAAATACTCGTGCTTCTGCCTGAAATGGGTGACATATTGATTGTCGATGGCTTTTTATGACAGCAGTGTCGTTTACAAAAATAAATGTTTAAATATATTTTAATGGGCATAATATTTAGTTTTTGTAGAAATCTGGGATGTTGCGTGATCATTTTCCTGTTTTCCTCTTTATCTGACGGCCGATTCAGAATGTAAGGGTATGAAAGGAAGGTTAGGACATCGCTTGATTGTTATCTATTGCAAAAGATAAGAATTAGATCACAATAACATGAAATTCATACAATAACTAACCTACCCATGCTGTTTTCTCCCAGCTGGCGATCTATCATTATACTTACAATCTATCGTTATCCGCGATTCTCATTATCTGGGTACATACCATGTATAAGTCTATTTTCACTGACTTCCAGTTTTTGGTCCGGCTTAAGTTTCCTTTACACCCAACCAGCAAGGATAACTTTTAGAAAAATAGCATTTGTAGTTTATGAGGTAATATATGTATAATTAATAGAATTCCCTTAAAGTTTAGTTATACACTGTATGAGGACAAATAGTCAAAACCCAGATTTTAAAAAATTAGTATTATCCTTATTTGTGATTAGTTTTCGCGAGGTCATTGAGGTTAAAGACCACTATTGATAATCTAGGGCGATAATCTATTGGCAATCTTGGGGACGTTTAAATAAATATAATAAAATAGACAGTTACATAATCAGGAGTATCATTAAGACACTTATTAAAATAAGTACAAATATATTACTTCCATTTCCGTAAGAGATTCCTTTGTAATTGCTAATTTCCCTTATCCTGTACAGAGTCAGTAGTCATTTCCCTAGTCTCAATACACACTCAATTTACAAACTGACTTTTTATAGATGTCTGCCCTTTACGTCTCAAGCAAACAGGATCAAAACTGTGGTGGGAATCACACTGCTTTAAATTCCTGTTTTTACCACAGGTGCTTGGAAGATGGACCCCGTATTCTCCAAACAGGCCCCCCCCCCCAAAAAAAATAGGGTCTACACAGGGTCTATACTACATAAACTCATCTTTTTTGTTTTGGTTTTGATAGATTGGGATCGATATCAGTCTATCCACACCAAATTTACTATCAAATACCAAGTTCTCTGAAAATTCGTGTCCCGACTATATAAGCGGAATAAAGGTAACTAACAAAACCTCCATTCCTTCAAGCCCACATGTAAACAAAGATTTATAAAAATCGGCACATCTCAACAAATATTGCACTAACCTTAACAAATCTGGTATCCTTTGAAAAGTTATCATGTCCTCTGTTGAATTCCGCTGAGCATTGGCTAGGAAATTAAGAACATAACATCCATTTTTTCATTTTTCCGATGCCATACTAAACATTATCGCCTGGGGATAAAGTTTGGTTACAATGCAGGTATATGAGTGAATTTTGATTGGACGAGCGATAATGAAAGTAGCTATTTTTAGCCCGGGAGTCTATCGCAATAACATGTACAACTGGAATAGCTGCTACTATATGCAGAATTTGGAGGTGAAACACTTTATAGGTTCTGCAGTATAGGGGATGCACGCTTGAACAAAAAAGAGTTGCTTGCAATAATAATACCCTTAAACAAGTTTTACTCCGAAGAATCAACCTTTCTGAAACTTTATTAGAGGACAAAAGCTCGATATTCATGGATGAAAAAGAATTTCTTGTACTATCATCATTTGGCATCACTTTACCTTCACATAATTGCAACTTTGAGAGAATACTGCAAACATTTTGGATTGAAAACCTCGTGTACATAAACTGGTTTGATATGTCATACACAGACAAATTGATACGTGTATTTGCAATATACAGCTCCCAAATACCGTTTTTATGCAAAACAATCTCTTTCATTATCTTATTGCCCATAACCATATCGCCAGTGAAGCATCCTATGTGTATGTTATCATCACTTGCACTGCTGACAAAGAAAGGGGAAGGTATAAACTGTTGCAAAACAGCAAAATTTTCAGCCAAGGCGGGTGCATTTGTTGCTAACATTTCTAACCGTATATAACCTTTCTGGGCTTTTCTGGTTAGAGGATTTCTGGTTGTTTTCCTAACAACGCCAGGAAACATGTAGGTAATTGCTCATCCGAAGTCTGGTAAATTATGTCGACCGCCATCATTTTTGTAATGTTTATATAGGTCTTCAATATAAACAACACCTCTTGGATTAATCGCCAACTTCTCTTGCAGCCTGTTTAAGTAAGAAATCAGTGTCAAAATGTTAAACAGTAAAGTATGTTTCTTTTCAGTTAAAAATATATTCTGTAGAGATAATATTTTTTTCTGTTCAAAATAATATTTAAACCCCGAAAGATGTGGGTTTCAAATGTTAAGCTGGGAAAATCTCCTCTATGGTGTGATATATTACAACTATGGTGTAGATTCGATATTACTAAACATTTATGTAATTTGGTAGAGGATAATGAACGATACCAAATAGTTCCTTTAATTATTAACCATATTTTTAGTAGCCTCTATATGTTATATTGTAACTTTACCAATTTGATATAAAATGCAATGCTTAAAACGTGTATTTCGTAATTTGGTGTCATCTGATCTCGATCTACACTGGTCGCTTCTGGGTCGGAAATAACCTAATGAATCAAGAGCGGATAGTGCTGGTCCTGATCAGACAACATGTTTGTGCAGATGATCTGATTCTACACAGTTTGTACATGGGATAACAACCATATTCCATGGAGTACAGAATAAATTCAATGATTTTAAACTCAAGTACATTCTGTTACATTGACAAGTTCTTTGTTATTATTTTTTGGAAAAATGAATTCCTTAAACTTGGATTGTTTCGGATTTCCAGACTGCTTGTTTAAATGTATCATTTGTCTGTTGAACTGTTATATTTTCAATGTGTTGGTATCAGCTAGTGATTGGAATCGGACGAGAAAAATTTAATCGATTAATCGGCTTCCTTCATGACCGATTATCGATTAAAGTCGATTAATTTACTTATGCCTTTCTGAATTATTTTTTTTATTTTATTAGTTACATAAATATATTATAATGTATTTTATCAAGTGAATTCATATTGGCCTTGTTATTGGGCCTAATGTAGTCATATTGGCCAATGGATTCACTTGAATAATGAATTTTTTTTAATTAACAAAAAATCTATAGTTATAGATTTTAAAATTACTAATTTACCAGCCTGAAGAGATGAAGTGTTGATTCTTATTCAAAATATCAAATGTCTGGCAATCTTCTATCACTCAATATCAGTCTACAGATGTGACCTGGCTGATACAAAAAGGTGAAATATGCATATCAGGAATCGCCACATTCAGAAAAAACAGCCTCCCCACACAGTCACGAAGAAGAGAGGGGGAGAGAGCAAGGTTAATAAGATGATCAGTTTCAAAAAAGACACCACTAACAATAAACAAAAATGAGAACACGAGGGGTTACCGCCTTGGAACGGTCAGTGGCAAATCAAATTGCCACTGGGGGTTTAAACCAGGTTCTAGGGTGCACCAACCTCACACTTGCCCCAACAGGTTCTCATATCACAAAACAAGTACAAGTTGTCTTGGTGAAAAAACTCCAACCCACTTATCGGCTCAACAATGTTGCATGCAAAAGCACACAAACATGTAAAACATAAGAAGCTCAGAGCATTGCAAAGCCGAAGGGGCAGGTACTCAATGATCTTACCGAGACCAGAGCTCCTGGAGTAAAATCAGCAAGAACACGATGACAGGGATAAAAGAAACAAATCGAGCTTCTAGGTTCTTTTAAGAAAAGATTTCCCCATAAACCTTCATAAACTCTTAAACCCCTGCCACCGTCATGCAACCAAAGAGGTAAGCATAATGATCAACTGTAGAAGGGTTAATCACCAGGCCTGCAGAGCGCTGTAAAATATCATGTTGGTAACCTTTCTTTTTAAATTTACAGATGGTTTTTACGAATAACCGGGAGAAATTAACACTGCCTTTTATCTTTTTAAGTTTATAAATTAAATCTCCATAAAAAAATGGCTGTGAAGCTACAAAGGAGATGCAGATATGCAAGTTGTTTCATTTTGAATAAATACAAAAACAACATTGCTATTCTGACACACTGTGGCAGCCAACTCTCTTGTTCATCCAGTCTGAATGTTTAATTGTTTATTATCCAGAACGAGTTTACTTCCTGACACATTCCATCCATGACTTTCGCATGAACTACTCTATTTAACATGTCTGTTAGTTATCCAAACTAAGCTTTGATCCTTTTTACATCATAATGCTTAGTACACTTGCTCAAATCAAGAGTAATCCATATGCCAAGATCCATAACTCTTTCTTTAATTTTTAATCAAATTATGACCCTTTTTCAACTTAGAATTTCTGGTTAAAGTTTGCGTGCAAGCTAGTTACTCTCATACTTCTTGTACTATAGCTTTGAAACTAAAGACACTTGTTCACCATCATGACCCTGACTATGTATGCCAAGAACCATAACTCTTTGATTTTATCAAATTATTGCCCTTTGTAGACTTAGAAATCAAGGTTAAAGTTTGCGTGCAAGCTGGTAAAAGCTCATAAATTTCATTCTATTAAAACTACAACTTTAAAACTTTGTATACCTTTATTTTATCATACATCATTTGATGTTCAAAGGCCCATAACTCATCCTTGCTTTTTTATATTTACTTTTTGCCCTTTTTCACTTAGAAATTAGAATTAAGACTTAGAAATTGTGGTTAAAGTTTCAATAATAGTGTTTTTCATATGTAATGCTATAGAAAAGGTTTAAAACAGAAAACAAACATACTTAACATACTTTGGATGAAAGTGTTGAGTGGTTGTATACCATACCATACCATACCATACCATACCATACCATACCAGACCACACCACACCACACCACACCACACCACACCACACCACACTACACTACACTACACTACACTTAATCTACTGTACTGTACTGTACCCCCCACCATCACCACCCCCACCACCACCACATATCACCACCAACAACAACACCACCACCACCAACAACAACACCAACAACAACAAACATAACAACATCAACAACACCGTGAACAACACCACCACCAACAACACCACCACCAACAACTCCACCACCAACACTACCAACAACAACACCAACAATAACAACAAGAACAATATCACCACCACCAACAACAACACCAACAAAACCACCAACACCGTCACTACCAACAACAACACCAAACCTACCAACAACAACACCAAAAACAACAACACCAACAACCAACAACAAGAACACCACCAACAACAACACCATCATCACCACCAACAACAACAACAACACCATCACTATCAACAATAACGCCAACAACACAAACAACAACAACAACACAAACAACAATGCCAACAACAACAACAACAACACCAAGAACACCACCAACAACAACACCATCACTACCAACACCAACAGCAACACCAACAACAACACCACCACCAACAAAAGCAACCAGCATACCATACTAGACTACACCACACCACACCACTATAGGTGGGCAAGGATAGTGGGTTGATGGGTGTGGGATCGGGGGTGTATGGGCTGGGTTGTGTAAACCCTCTAAAAACCTACAAGAATAAATTAAGTGTAATTTATTGATTTCATAACTTGTATTAAGAAACTTTTGTTCATGTGTGTGTGTGTTGGGGGTGTCAGAACTCCTGAATTACTCCCCAGTTTAAATGAAGCCCAGTTTAAAATGTGCTTAAATATGTCTGACTTTTCGAATAGTCGAGCGTGCAGTCGTTTCTGACTGGCTCTTGTATATTTTAAGTGATCTAGCTAGTAAAAAGTGCTATAACTTAAAATAGTGGAAACCTGCTAAAACTGCATACATGTGATATCAAACTGGAATTTGGGTATCAAAACTGGAATGGTTAATTGACTCTGAAACAGTTTTATATTTCTTCATTTAATTCTATATGTTTAACTGATTCATCATTAGCTGTCATGCAGATACATAAAACGTATAATTCACGTTCTTTAATTAATTTTATATTTAAAAAGTGTTTAAAATTTAATATATATTTTATATATTCACCATCAAATTCTACATCATTACCAACAAGACCCACAACTCTGCTGTCAATATATTTCAAGTTATGCCCCTTTTTTCTTATATTTTGTGTTAAGCAAAATATGCATTTTGCCCATAACTTTAAAACTACTTGAGATATTGCCTTGAAACTTGAAATGTATTTTTACCATCAAAATCTACATCATAACAAACAAGACCCATAACCCTGTTTCCGATATTTTTCAAATTATGCCCCTTTTTCACTTAAATTTTGTGTTAAGCAAAATATTCACTTTGCTCTTAACTTTAAAACTACTTGAGCTATCACCTTGAAACCTGGAAACCTGGAAAATATATTCACCATCAAAATCTAGGTCGTCAGGGCGTTTCATACTTATATAACAGAGGCCTATAAAAGGCCTCTTCCCAATCCAAAAATATAGTAATGTTTCCCAATTTTGGCAAACATTCTTCCCAAAATGCTAAGTAAGATGTCCAATAATGGTTAAAACTCCTCTGAGGGGTGTTTGAAAAGTGAAGTCTGAAAATAAAAAAGCTTAAAAAATTAGTTTTAGATTAAAAATACCAATTTACTTATCAATTTTATAAACTAGAACCCATCTTTCAATTAATTTTGTTTTCCCAAAATAAACAATTATCGCGCATAAATTTCCCAATTGAAAAGGCCAGGGCCTCTTCCCAATTTCCTGATGAAAAGCCCTGGTCATTATCAACAACACCCATAACTCTGCTACCAATTTTTTCATGTTATGCCCCTTTTTCACTTATGCAATTGTCCCATAATTTTGAAACAACAGGAGATATTACTTTGAAACTTCGAATATATGTTTGCAATCGGTTTCTAAATCATTATCAACAAGATCTATAACTCTATTGGAAATATTTCTGTAAGTTATGCCCCTTTTGCATTTAGTTTTTACCTCGACTATTCAATATTTCATTGAAACTTTGAATATTTTTTCACCATCAAAATCTACATCATTACCAACAACACCCATAACTGTAATACATTTACTCTACAAGTCATGCCCCTTTTTCCACTGTTCCTTTTTTCACTTATATTTTCGCTTAAGTGCACTTCATCGATAACTTCCATTATATTTTCATTCCAGTTCTTTTTCTGTAACATTACTGAAGTGATTGATATTGAACTAAAAGTAAATGTCTTTCTTTCTGTAACATTACTGAAGTGATTGATATTGAACTAAAAGTAAATGTCCTTAACAAAAAATTACTAACAAGCTTTCGAACAAATCCAGAAATATTTCATAGTTATTCCCCTATTCAGTTTAATATTTATGGTACATTAATTAAGGAATTATTATACCCCCACAAACAAAGTTTGAGGGGGTAAATAGGAGTGAGCTAGTCGGTCGGTCGGTCGGTCGGTCGGTTCGTCGGATTATTCGTTTCCGGATGATATGAAAGGCTTGACAGAATTAAATAATTTTTGGTACACAGGTATATCATCATAAGATACAGGTCAAGTTCGATTTTGGGGCTGGTGTGTCAAGGTCACTGTTACTAAAAATAGAAAATGGGCAAGTGGAGTTCTGTGCTAAAACTGCAATATAGAATGTAAATAGGCTGTACATATCAAATAAGTGTTTTAACCTTGTTAAAGTTTTGTAAAGCTTTATTATTGTTAAACATATCTATTAGCATTTTCATAAACATTTAGCAATGTATGCATTAACCTTACATAAAAAGAATACTAACACAGTTGCGATAAACCTGAAGGTTTCTCGTTCAACTTCGAAGTCCCCTGCTCATGTAACGTTAATTTACATTCTAATAAGGAGAATGCAGTGACACAATTCTAAATTGTCCATAATACAATGAGTAAACAGGTGCCTAAGTAGTCATTATCATTGAGCCTACCTGTGCGCAATGCAGAGAGTCAGCCTGTGCATCAAAAACTGGTGAGCAGAGAGGCCGCCGGTGCCCCAATTAAACCGAAAGTAAAGGGTTTTGGATAAATCTATTAATATTTCTACCTATTTGTAAGTATTTTTGGAAGAATATTGAAGAAATGAATATAATATATCGCTTGATACGTTAGATATTGAAGCAAACACTCGTTATAGACTGCAGAAAAGCTGGATCTGTGCTCTACGTCTGTGTATCGTCAACTAGTTTCATCGAGATTTCGGCCATAATTGCCGACATTTAAAAAGTAAACACTACAATGCATAGTTTAGACATTCTAATGTTCCGTGCACAACCTTTTTTGTACAATATACCTAATATCTGTAACATTTGCGTATGGAATCTCTGACCAATGCTCTCCATTCATTGTTATTAGCAAAGAATAGCCGTTGCCGAAGCAAAGAAACAGCCGATATAGCGAATTTCGCAAAGAAACAGCCGATATGGATAGGCACCGTGATTCTAGTTTCTGTTATTTGAAATGAATTTCTCCCTTACCATTCACTTTTTAATATTTTTCCTGATTGCACATGAATGTATGCAGTCTTCACGAAAGGGATGAAAAACTGCCAGTCATCCGGTCTGGTGAAAAAAAAATTCTGCCAGACTGAAAAAGAATTTGCCAGACCGAAACAAAAACAATTATATATATTCTTCATAAAACTATCTTATTTCACTATATTTATGCTACACATACATTGGAGCCAATTAAATAGCTGCTTTATTTTCACTTTTACCCCCACACATGTTACAAAACAACAATACAGATTATTAAATCTAGTTTTTATTCTTGAAAAAATGACAAAAATAAATATGGCAAGGTCTTTCTGTGCCAGATATTATAAATTTGCCTTGGCACTCCCACTTATGTCCACTAAACTTTTTTCTAGCAGTCTGCATCTATTGCTGGAACTTGCCATCTCCAACAGCCTTCTTGTGGTCTTGAAAAATGTTCTAAATATATTGGAGGCCTTACTTTTCAGACACAAATTATTATTAGGGCATACAGTATACTGTTATGGAACAATAATATACAAGAGGAAATTCAGACTGCCATCAAGTAAATAAATATAGATATAAGTAAATAATCGCGCTAAAACAACCAAACTTCTTTTTATTTTGTTGTCAGATGCATGTATATCGCGGTGTTGCGTAGTTAACACACCGTGAAATCTACAGTACATCAGGGAGTACGTTCCATGCTAAAACAACTTTTTATATAATTTATTGAGATTTATTTTAAATAGTAAGAAATAAAATAATGTGTACAAAACAAACAAAAATGATGTACAAACAAACAAAGATCGCGGTCGTCAATTTCCAAAGGTGTCGGCACTTTAAACTGATCAACGATCTGTTGGTCGGTCAAATTCGGCGATGTTAGTTCATCGTCGTCCGTCGTTAACCAGCTTGATATGTCGATGAGCAGGTAATGTCAAAACAACAATTTTAAATTTGAAACTGTTTTGCCGTTTCCTGCTTAATGTGTATTATGGTTAGCAGTTTTCATTAATTGTAGCTAATTTGCGGTTTGTCTCGTGAACGAAATTCTGTCAGTACTGTATTTGCTTGGTGTTTTTCGCACCTATTTTTCGTCACAAAGGGGGTTTCATGTCAAATCAAAAGTTTTTTTTGCATAAAAAAACCCTTTCATTTTTGTTCATACGTTTGATGTTGTATCTGTTGATGAACTTGTACATCGCCTCTTAAAACCGTGCATACAAAATGTAATAAACAACCTTCGCCGGTAATGACGTAATACGACACGAAAAAAACGTGCGTTTCGTGAATTTGTCACCAAAGTTGATTTGATCATTCGGTCTTTTTTACCACCTACGAAGAATGAACAAACATACACACTGTAAATGTACAAACAATTGGGATTTTCGGACCGAGCGCGATATACATGTATTGGATATCGCGATATAACGGGTCGCGATATAACAGAGCTGCAGTGCAATTATAATGGAATTATTGTTTGCACCAAGATTTTTCGTACCCAAAATGCCCAAAAAAATGCCGGTCGGCCGGACCGACGACTTCACAAAACTCCCGGACCGTAGCAAATTTTGCCGGACATGAGCGGCGGTCCGGTGCCTTTCGCGAAAACTGTGTATGGCCATAATTGTTATTGTTTTAATCTTCTAATTGCATTTGTTTCAAATGATTCAAATAGTCGAGCGCGCTGTCTCCTCTGACAGCTCTTGTGATCCTAACTACTTAAGACATAAAGGACAGACATCAATAAAAAGCTAGTATAATAATGGGTATGTGCTTGCAGTCGAATTATTGAGATTAGGACAAAGCTATCGAGATGGAAATGCATGACAACATAATTTATATATGTTGGTAATAGAGATGCTTGCATTATGAAATAAAATTATTAGAATTTTTACAATGCGCCACCCACAATTTATTTAACTTCAGTGACTTAATGTTTACTTTTCCGTATAGTGCACTATATCCTTCCAACGACTGGCAATGTTTCAGGACAGACCACCATAATGATTTAGAACATGTAGTTATTTTGAGCTCTCAATAGCCGACACTGATTTCCTGTCGGACACCCTTTAAAATGGACTTCAGATAAATTACTAATTTTCATTTATTCAAATTAAATTACTAATTAACATGTAATCAAATTTGAACTATATTTCTTTTTGTTTATTTTCAGGTACAGGTCCATGGTTGTAAGATGGTGTTTCATAAACTGATACCTCATTTGAACTTGCCAGTACCACTTCAGTCAAGATTATTTAGGTATATTTATGATTGTGCAAAAATCTAACTTGTTCAGTCACTTACAAAATGAATAACATTTGCAACGCATGTATGATAAACTTGGTTTCTGTTAGACCAAGTACTGTCTTAGCTAGCTTGCTACATTTTTAAGTAATAATTTTCTCACTAGTTTATGAAATGTGTACATCATTACAGTGAATTCTAACTAAATGTTGCTTATTAAGTACTTGCCCTTAAATGCCTTGTATAGTATTATATTATCTGCATGAACAAATCTGTTTTGTACAACAAGAAGGATAACTCTAGATGGACTTTTTTGTAGTTATATCCCATTCAGATGGCATTAACATGAAATTTAATTTAGCTTAAATTTGGAAAGTTTTTGGTCTGTTAACTCAACACTTTTAAATTGTCAATTTTTCATCAGCATTAACTAAGTTAGTGACAAATTGTCAAAGTAATTGTAATTTAATCACTACATTTAAATATAGAGTAATTGTAATGTAATTGATTGCTTGTTTTCAGAAAAGTAATTATAATTTAATCATTTCATTTTCCCAAGTAATCGCCCCAGGTCTGTAAGTCACATCTGTCAACAAGAAGGTTAACTCCTGATTGACAAATTTGTGAGTTATGCCCCTTTTAAATGACTTTGAACTGAAACTTGGGTGTTGCTTATATCTTCGAGAGTTATATTGTAATATTGACATAAAGTCTTGAATATATTATCTTAACAAAGAAGATGTTGAGAACAAGAACTACATATACTTATGGATCAGTTTAGGTATTCCTCTTTCAGATGATTTTCAAAAGACTTCAACATGAAAACTAATGTGGCTTGTAATTACCTAAGATAGGGTTCTGTCATGAAACTTTGTCTTTGTGAAACAACTATGAAAGTAATTGTACTTTTTCATGAAATAAATGTAACACTTGATGGACAGTTTTGTTTGTTTATTTTATTTGGCTTACAACTTGAACAGTTTAGATGTTTTAGAAATTATGTGTATTTTGTCATTACTTTTCAGCTCAAGCCATTGTTTACAAGAACTGCGAAAGCTATCCAGAGTAAAGGTGGTTGACAACAGTGTTCTAGGTCGGAAGGCTGAATTAGCAGGGAAACCCGGCCGTATTATTCAAGTCTACAACAAGCCAGGGGTGGGATATATAGGGGATAAAGTTCTCCTAGCCATCATGGGGGAGAAGAAGAAGGCATACATTGTAGGATGCGTTCAGACACAGAAACCTAACATTCCTAGATATGACACAAACAATGTAGTTCTGGTGGAGGATTCAGGGGCACCAACTGGAACCAGGATACGTGTTCCTGTACCGTCATGTTTACGAGGGAAAGAAGGAGACTTTACTAAAATACTCTCCATTGCAACAAAGTTTGTTTGAAAAATTACTCAATCTAACACTAGTGACCTTGCCAAAACGTCAGTGTTTTGCTGCAGTATAGTTAGCATAGTATGAAATTTATAAGGGGTGTTCCAAAAAGTGTGCTGGAAAGTGCTGCAATTTATTTTAAAAATGTGCAGTATGCTATACATTTTTCTGATTTTGCAGATATGATTTTATTGCATTTATTATGAAGAGAATTTTTGTCGTCAAACACATTTGCGTTGATAATCCCTTTTTCTGCGGTGAGCGCTTATTTGATGGCTGGTGTTACACGGGTTTATTGTTCTACACAAAGTGGACTAAGTAGTTGTTCTACACAAATTCTTTTAAGGTTTCTAAAGCTTTTATTTGCGGTTTATAAAAATAAATCCACAATAACAATTATCAAAGTACAAGTTTTGTTTCACAAAGTAATGTCTTAAGATTTCTAGCTCAATTTCCCTTATTATGTCCTTTTTAATAGTTCACAAAGATTTCACAAAGTATTTTTTAATTTGGTCACAAAGTTTTAGTTCCTTAATTCACAAAGTAGTTTAGTTGTTTGTTACCCAAGAAAATTCTGTTTATATACCCTTTTTCAAGAATTGACATTTGGGCCGTTTCAAAAAAAATGGCTGGAAAAGTGAAAAAATAGTGAAAAATTAAAGTTCATGAAAATTCCAAACTTGTTACTCTGTATTTTTTGCTTATTGAAACTGAGTACAGAACTGAAACGATTTTTGAAATCGGTCAACTGGTTGCTGAGATATTGCCATTTGAAAAATGGCAAGTGAAGTGAAAAAAATGTAAAGAATTTAAGTTCATAAAAAGTCCAGACTGGTTGGTCCATATGTTTGTACAGTCTTTACAGTGATCAAAATCAATCAAGTTATACTCATATGTAGCAGAATAAAAGTTTTATGGAGCTTTATTGACCAGTATTAAATAAATCAAAGAAGTTTAATTTATGTGCTTAAAATACAAGTATTACTGCTTCTTATTATTTAAATGTGTATTTCTGTTACAATACATGTTGAAGCATCAAATATAAGTGCTTTAGAACTTGTGGTATCGCATAAAGATAAAAAAATTCATATTGTTAAGAAAGTGTGTCACACTCCTGACAACCGCATAAGTGCAGTGTACTCAAAATTGTTTCACTGTTTGTCACAATTTAACAAAAAATGACATAGACTTCTAGGAAAAAACATGCTCTTGTTTTCATGTAAAGGATATGTTGACAGAACTTTGCAATATGTGCATAATGTCACACTCCTGACAAATTTAGGTGACATTTTCTGAAGGGAACTGCTGACAAATATAGTTTCAATAGAGGTGATAATATTAAAATTATTGCATCTAGAAACATAAAACTTAATGATACACAAAACATTTCTTATGTACTATTTATTAATCTTTAAAGCCCTATAATTTTTATAAAGCAAAGATGTATTGATTTTCTTGAGGTATTTTCTAATCTACCATGCTTGACTTAATAGCATAAATTTTGATTACCTTAAGTATAATATGCTTTATCATTATTTGATGCCCAATAAATGCACATTTTACTAAAACAACACTAAAACTTGTCTTTACTCAAGCTTTTTGTAAAATAATGGTCTGAACAAATGTGATTTTGAAAAGTGTCACACTTTTTTGTCACACCCCTGACATTTTTTGCCCATTATTTTTGAATATTTTTTTAACGGATGGTGCTATTTTGATGAAACTTCACAAATCTTTAAAGGGCATGATGAGACACCTCTGCAAAGTAGTAAAATGGAAGTAACTGTTTGTTGTACATTTTTATGACAGGAAAACCCAAACCAGCCATTTTTTTTTAAACAGCCCATTTACAACTTGACAGTTGAGATTTTGACAGAGTAAGAAAAAGTAAGACCTAAAGCACTTTTAAACAAAAGGTGATAAAAGCTTCAGATTGATAAAAGTTGACAGTTCCTTACAATTCAAAGGAAATAAAATTTATTAATCAGATATCAATCATCAAGTCTGGCTTCAGGTTCTCAATTTACTTTACTTAAGTTACTGTCAAAAATCATGAAGGGTACTTAGAATATTTCTTATTTACAATTTACAAAATATGTATTTTTTACAATAAATTGATATAAATTTACTAATTGTACATTTTAAGTATCACTTGTGCATTGCTTTTAACATAAGAAACAGTTTGATACTAAACATGATATGATTGGATTTTCAACATTAAATACCAAATTATTTACTAAATAATGGAAAATCTGCATCATAATACATTTATTTTGAAAAGTTTTTTGTTGTGAGCATATTCATAAAAAAAGTCTCTCAACATCACTAAGTAAAAAATGTCCCAATTTTTAAAGAATTTCTACTGGAATTATTTATGAATAATAATGTCCCATTGCTTTGTTTGCTCGGCTGCTTGTTTACCTCTGCAACATTGTTGCACCAACAATTTATCGGATGTTCATGACATAATTTTAAACTGCTTGAAAAGGATCACCGATTCACAGTTCATAACATTTGCAACAGAATTTACTATAGTGTAGGGACTGTGTATGATATTATTTACAAAATTAAAATGAGTGCCATATTTTGAAAAGGACTGATTGATAACAAAGTGTTCATTGTTGTGAACATGATTTTTATGATGTCTTAATGTTGTTGACCTAGATAACTGATATTTTTGTTTGAAATTTCAAAATATTTTGACACAGTTCAAATTTTCAGACTTTTATTGTTATTATGTAAAGAGTATTTAAAAGTATTATAACAGCAATTTCCATAAAGGTGCCATTCGAAATGAAGAAAAGAGAGCTCTTTTCTGTTATTTTTTTAAAACACCATATTATGTGCTACTGATCTGGATCTGCACTAGTTGACCTCGTTATAAAGATGTATCTATGGAGTAAACATTTAAATCATATAAAGACAAGAATAATATTGGCAGAGCATGTTATTTTAATTTCTGAAAAAATTAATAATGTTTAATTCTACAAAAACTATATTTTAATAAAATGTTTGAAGAAACAAACTTTCCTCATTCTTGTTCTAAATTAAAGTATCATGAGAAACAATGTGTATTTATATACATAAAAATAGCTGTGTAAAAATATCCAAATGAGCAATGGATAGAATACAAACATGTTTTCAGTTTTATCAAAATCTAGGTGGCAATAAGTATTTCCCCCAAAATTCATTTTTGAATCTTTAGCTAGTTTTTGCCATTTGCAATGTTTGCGACCTCTTAAACTAGTGTCTTCTTCATAAATGTTAAGAACTTTATATGGTTCTACCAACCTTTTCTTTTTGTGACTACTGAGCCGACTGCTTCAGATGGATTTGTAATCAATTCAAAGTGTACTAAAATTAAATAAATTTTTCAGTCAGGATTATTTTCAATGTATTCAGTTCTAGACAGATTTATTGTTAACTGGAGAAGCAGAGTTTCACGATATATTAATTGATCTTCTACTCTGTAAGTAGAATATTTCGTGTTTTTGATTTCACTGGCCTCCAGGAATCTACTCCTAACAAAGTATAAATTTAGGTAAAACAATATATGCCTTTCAGTCCTGTTAACTGGGATAGCAATTTTTAAACTGTATGAATCACTTCTGACTTCTTTCCATCTTTTTGTCTTAAGTGATGATCCACAACCATAATCTGTACTAAGTCTGTATGTATTGTGATGTTTTGTCCTCATCCAGATATACATGCTCTGGGGCCAGGTGTGAGTTCGTCTGAATACTGATTTCAGTGTGCCTATACCACGTGGTTTGTTATGTCATTTTTCTGTATTATGGCAAGAAAAACCATCAATTCAAATCTTCGAAGTATGTTATAAGTTCGACGAAATTGGGCACATTCTTTGGGGAAAGTTAAACACTATTTAACGCAAATTCTAAAATTGAATGATGAAAATTTTATCAGTATTTGCCCTGAATCACAGACAAAAGTAGGCACAAGGCGAATATGTATTGACAACTGTGGGTAGTGTTCAACTTTCCCCATACATTGTGCTAAATTGCATCGAAAAATGGTGAACTAATAAAATACTTAACAAGGCTTCGAAGATTTGAATTAATGGTTTTTTTCCTGCCGTAATACCAAAAGTGACATTACAAACCACATGGTATGACCACTGGATTTGATTGTCATGTGCTGAGCAAGGATTCAATGTCAGATGATGGATGTCTGTTACTGGCTGTCATTTTCTGGCAGTCGAGGCAACATTGATCACAAACAGGGAGGCAAAGTTGAAGCTGTATGAGTAAGCAAGCATTGAACGTTTTAACCACTTCCAGGATCCTCGAACAGCTTTTCTGGTACGCTTCGCAATCTGGGGAGAGAAAAATAGCAGGTTCTGAAGTTGCAGAACTGTTGAATGTCATGTTACTTTTCTGCGGTACACTTTTTTCTGCTTTTGGGTTAAATTATGTCTTGTTGTTGGCAATATACAATAGAGCCTAATAAAATCATATTTTTAAGAAAGTGATTCAACTTATATTGAAATAATTTCAGTTACCTAATAATAATGTCCATAAAATATCTTGGGATTCTTCTGATTTGATTCTTTATATGTGCAAACAGGGTAGATCATGATCAATTGGCATTTCTGTGCTGTCTGATCAGCATCTTAGCTGTTCACTTCTTGGTCAGAAATCACCTAATGAACCGTGAAAAGTGAACAGTGTAGATCCTAATCTAGACTGTTTGCTTATAGAATAACAGCCATATCCAATGGGGGTAAAGGTTTAACCGTTGGTTGGTTGAAATAAACACAAGTGCTACTTCTGACACAACAACTTTATTAGTTAAGAACTTGTACCAGTCCATTATGCTGTGGTGTCCTACTAACACTGGCTTTTCAGCTGCTTAACTGTCAATTCAACAAATGTGTTAGTTGATATTCTGTCAACTTTGCTTTGATTACTTGTATATGTCCAAATGTGTACGGTTCTGCAAACATGCTCCTTGGGTGGGATTAACAAAAACAAACAAGTAGTTTTTCAAAGAAAGTTGAGTTCTTTTCAAAATAAAAATTAGACCATATCATTGCAAACATTATTCTGTATAATATGTTGCATATATTATGAAAAGCACACAACTCAAAAGATAAACACATTCGCAAGGCAGACAGTCAAGTGCACTAAGGAGGTCTGTTATCATCAGATAATGTGCACCTAGATGGTCTGTTATCATCAGCTCATATGCACCTAGATGGTCTGTTATCACCAGCTCATATGCACCTAGATGGTCTTTTATCATCAGCTCATGTGCACCTAGATGGTCTGTTATCATAAGCTCATGTGCACCTAGATGGTCTGTTATCATCAGCTCATGTGCACCTAGAAGGTCTGTTATCATCAGCTCATGTGCACCTAGATGGTCAGTTATCATTAGCTCATGTGCACCTAGATGGTCCGTTATCATCAGCTCATGAGCACCTAGATTGTCTGTTATCACCAGCTCATATGCACGTAGATGGTCTTTTATCATCAGCTCATGTGCACCTAGATGGTCTGTTATCATAAGCCCATGAGCACCTAGATGGTCTGTTATCACCAGCTCATATGCACCTAGATGGTCTGTTATCATCAGCCCATGTGCACCTAGATGGTCTGTTATCACCAGCCCATGTGCACCTAGATGGTCTGTTATCACCAGCTCATGTGCACCTAGATGGTCTGTTATTATCAGCTCATGTGCACCTAGATGGTCTGTTATCATTAGCTTAGGTGCATCTAGATGGTCTGTTATCACCAGCTCATGTGCACCTAGATGGTCAGTTATCATTAGCTGACCATCTGGGTGCACATGAACTGATAATAACTGAACCCAGACAGCCAGTTTTCATCAGCTCATGTGAGCCCAGATGGTAAAATATCGGCTCGTGTGAGCCAAGATGGTCAATTATTATCCGCTCATGTTAACCTAGATAGTCAGTTATCCAAACCTCACTTGAGCCCAGATGGTCAGTTATCAGCTCATGCAAGCACAGACAGTTATCATCAGCTGTTATAAGTCCAGATGGTCATTTAACATCGGTTCATGTTAACCCAGAAAGTCTGTTATCATCAGCTCATGTGCACTCAGATGGTCAGTTATCAGCAGCTCATGTAAAACCAGACAGTTAGCTCATGTGAGCACTTTCTGTTATCATCAGCTCAAGTGTGCCCTGAAGGTGTGTTATCATCAGGTCATGTAAAACCAGACAGTCAGTTACGTATACCATAAGCTCATGTTAGCCCAGTCCATTATCATCAACTCGTGTGTGGCCAAAGCCCTTATGATCTGATCAGCTCACATGAGCCCTGATGATACGCTAAAATAAGCCCTGATGATCAGATCAGCTCAAATGAGCCCTGGTGATTCGCTCATATAAGCCCTGATGATCAGATCAGCTCACATGAGCCCTGATGATACGCTAATATAAGCCCTGATGACCAGATCACCTCAAATGAGCCCTGGTGATACGCTAATATAAGCCCTGATGACCAGATCACCTCAAATGAGCCCTGGTGATTCGCTCATATAAGCCCTGATGATCAGATCAACTCACATGAGCCCTGATGATACGCTAATATAAGCCCTGATGATCAGATCAGCTCACATGAGCCCTGATGATACGCTAATATAAGCCCTGATGACCAGATCACCTCAAATGAGCCCTGGTGATTCGCTCATATAAGCCCTGATGATCAGATCAACTCACATGAGCCCTGATGATACGCTCATATAAGCCCTTATTATCTGATCAGCTCACATGAGCCCTGATGATCTGATCACCTCAAATGAGCCCTGGTGATTCGCTCATATAAGCCCTGATGATCAGATCAGCTCACATGAGCCCTGATGATACGCTCATATAAGCCCTGATAAACAGATCAGCTCACATGAGCCCTGATGACACGCTCATATAAGCCCTGATGATCAGATCACCTCACATAAGCCCTGGTGATTCGCTCATATAAGCCCTGATGATCAGATCAGCTCACATGAGCCCTGATGATACGCTCATTTAAGCCCCGATGATCAGATCACCTCAAATGAGCCCTGATGATCAGATCACCTCAAATGAGCCCTGGTGATTCGCTCATATAAGCCCTGATAACCAGATCACCTCAAATGAGCCCTGATGACACGCTCATATAAGCTTGATGATCAGATCACCTCAAATGAGCCCTGGTGATTCGCTCATATAAACCCTGATAATCAGATCAGCTCACATGAGCCCTGATGATACGCTCATATAAGCCATGATAAGCAGATCATCTCACATGAGCCCTGATGACACGCTCATATAAGCCCTGATGATCAGATCACCTCAAATGAGCCCTTGTAATTCCCTCATATTAGCCCTGATGATCAGATCAGCTCACATGAGCCCTGATGATACGCTCATATAAGCCCTGATGATCAGATCAGCTCAAATGAGCCCTGGTAATTCGCTCATATAAGCCCTGATGATCAGATCGCCTCAAATGAGCCCTGATGACACGCTCGTATAAGCCCTGATGATCAGATCAGCTCACATGAGCCCTGATGATTCGCTCATATAAGCCATGATAAACAGATCAGCTCACATCAGCCCTGGTGACACGCTCATATAAGCCCTGATGATCAGATCAGCTCATATGAGCCCTGATGATACGCTCATATAAGCCCTGATGATCAGATCAGCTGACATGAGCCCTGATGATACGCTCATATAAGCCCTGATGATCAGATCAGCTCACATGAGCCCTGATGATACGCTCATATAAGCCCTGATGATCAGATCAGCTCACATGAGCCCTGATGATACGCTCATATAAGCCCTGATGATCAGATCAGCTCACATGAGCCCTGATGATACGCTCATATAAGCCCTGATGATCAGATCAGCTCACATGAGCCCTGGTGATTCGCTCATATAAGCTCTGATGATCAGATCAGCTCACATGAGCCCTGATGATACGCTCATATAAGCCATGATCAGCAGATCAGCTCACATGAGCCCTGATGATACGCTCATATAAGCCCTGATGATCAGATCAGCTCACATGAGCCCTGATGATACGCTCATATAAGCCATGATAAGCAGATCAGCTAACATGAGCCCTGATGATTCGCTCATATAAGCCATGATAAGCATATCAGCTCACTATAGCCCTGGTGATTCGCTCATTTAGCCATGATTAGCAGATCAGCTCACATGAGCCCTGATGATTCGCTCATATAAGCCATGATAAACAGAGCAGCTCGAATGAGCCCTGATGACACGCTAATATAAGCCCTGATGATTAGATCACCTCAAATGAGCCCTGGTGATTCGGTCATATAAGCCCTGATGATCTGATCAGCTCACATGAGCCCTGGTGATTCGCTCATATAAGCCCTGATAAGCAGATTAACTCACATGAGCCCTGATGATACGCTCATATAAGCCATGTTAAGCAGATCAGCTCACATGAGCCCTGATGACACGCTCATATAAGCCCTGATGATCAGATCACCTCAAATGAGCCCTGGTGATTCGCTCATATAAGCCCTGGTGATCAGATCAGCTCACATGAGCCCTGATGATACGCTCATATAAGCCCTGATGATCAGATCAGCTCACATGAGCCCTGATGATACGCTCATATAAGCCATGATAAGCAGATCAGCTCACATGAGCCCTGATGATACGCTCATATAAGCCCTGATGATCAGATCAGCTCACATGAGCCCTGATGATACGCATATATAAACCCTGATGATCAGATCAGCTCACATGAGCCCTGGTGATTCGCTCATATAAGTCATAATAAACAGATCAGCTCACATGAGCCCTGGTGATTCGCTCATATACAGTCAAACCTGTCTTTAGCAGCCACCCAAGGGAGTGACAAAAAGTGGCTGCTCTATACAGGTGGCTGTTAAAGACAGGTTAAAATGAGAACAAAATGTCAGTTGAGGACATATTCAAACTGGCTGTTTAAGACAGGTGGTTGCTATTCGCAGGTGGCTGCTAAGGCAGGTTTCACTGTAAGCCATGATAAGCAGATCAGCTCACATGAGCCCTGATGATTCGCTCATATAAGCCATGATAAACAGATCAGCTCGAATGAGCCCTGATGACACGCTCATATAAGCCCTGATGATCAGATCACCTCAAATGAGCCCTGATGATTCGCTCATATAAGCCCTGATGATCTGATCAGCTCACATGAGCCCTGATGATTCGCTCATATAAGCCATGATAAACAGATCAGCTCGAATGAGCCCTGATGACACGCTCATATAAGCCCTGATGATCAGATCAGCTCACATGAGCCCTGATGATTCGCTCATATAAGCCCTGATGATCTGATCAGCTCACATGAGCCCTAGTGATACGCTCATATAAGCCCTGATAAGCAGATCACCTCAAATGAGCCCTGGTGATTCGCTCATATAAGCCCTGATGATCAGATCAGCTCACATGAGCCCTGGTGATTCGCTCATATAAGCCCTGATGATCAGATTAGCTCACATGAGCCCTGATGATACGCTTTTTGCCTTGATTATCAGATCAGCTCACATGAGCCCTGGTGAGCTAATCACCTCACATGAGCCCTGATTACTGGTAGTTGTTGTTACGAGCATACTTATCAGCTCCTTGAAAGTAAGGCAGATTCAGATGAGTTACCGTCGTAAATAAGTTTTCAAGACCATACTTTTCTTTAGAATGTCTATGTAGTTAGTCGGAATTTTCGAGGGATTACGAAAAAAGATAGTGCATTTAACTAAGTGTACGCATGGTAGGTTGTTGAAAGTTTTTCGGGCAGTGTTTTGGCATTTAACATGCAAGATTATCTTAAGTATAATATTATGTGCGGTGGGATTGTCCGAACTGAAGCTTGAATACAAAATCAGCATAATTAATCCATGTTAATTCGTTCAGAAATTTGTCTTTGAATAAATATGCAAGCTTCGGTGATTAAGGGGAATGCGTATGTGAACATGAAGCGAGGCTATATCAGTGATATACAGTGCCCGGCGAAGACTTGAACCTTGCCATAAAACTGTTGCCAGCGTTAATTTTATACCAACAAATGTATTTTTAAAAAAGCTCTTTACTTATTTTAAAACGATATGCTTTAATTTCCTTTACAACATTTGGACTTCATCATATAAAATGAAGCGACAGAAACAATAACTTTTATTACAAAAATATATACATGCAGATCTCTGTTATGGAAAATGACAGACAAGAAAGGTGTATATAAGATGGGGTAACAAGCGCCATCGCTCACCCCTTTCAAAATTGTGTTCAACATGTGAAATAAAACATAAAGAAAATACACGGAAAACGAATGGACGTGGACACAAAACGTTCAATTGTACCCTTTTAAATACATATCTCACAAAAAGCAGTAAACAATATGCAAATTGGTGTCATTACCCTCTCTCTGCACATATCTATTTCAAATAAATCAGCATAGAAACTATGTAATTGAATATGTAAGTGAAGGCCATACCAAACGTTTTTAGTGTATAACATTTAATAATAAAAATAAGCAAGTTTCCCTGAAATTCATGAACTCTCAACTTCGCGATTTGCATGTCGCGCGTTCTACTGTTAACAGCCCTTTTCGTCAGTCTAGCATTATATCGTTCTAGAATAACCACAGTTGGAAGACTTTATACCTGGAACATATATCCCATACCACCGGATGTGTATTTAAGCATTTTGGTATGGTATGCTACAGAAAACAAATCAGAATCTGAAATCTGGTTAATTAGAACCCGTTGGTCGTAATCCTGTTATTGAAATTACAGCAGGGTTTTGTTTTTCTCCGGAATGTATGCATGAGCAACAAAAATTACAAATCAATTACCTGTGCCCCAAGATCATAAAACTAAATCTGTAGACCAGTCTCAAATCTCAAGCATCTGATTGGCCATTTCAGCCAATCAGATCCTTGAGATTTGAGACTGGTTGCCAATCTCAGTTTTATAACATTCAACCCTGGGACCGGTAAACCGTCTTGCAACATAAAACAACTATAACCCGCTATCACATGACGATATATAAATACCCATACTCTTTAAACAAACATGTAATGTATTCCAACGTCAAAATTCCAGTTATCACATTCTTGTAGAACTTTGTCTTGATCTGAATTTAAAAATACCCCGGAATAACTCAAAGAATGCTACCTTTTTCCGTCTTTTAGTTTTCTTTTCAGATTTTGTTGTATGCACTGTGTCTATATCGTCTCCATATTCATACGAGATTTCAGCAACATGTTCATGTTGAACAATGTTGTCATTTTCATCATCTTGAGCATTATCAAACTTGGCATACTGTCTCTGGGAGTAACTGTTCACTCGTCTATGAACCTTCAGTACAGCAGCACTGGCACTTTGAACAATTCCATTGCTCGACTTGGAGTTTTTCATCATTTTCTTGGTGTCCTTATGATTGACATGGTGGTCGTCTTCATTGTTATCATCATCGTTTTCACTACTACTTCCGCTGTCATTCTGGTCGTTTGCCGCCTGGTTATTTTCATTTGGCACGGTAAGACTAGAAGAATCCTTTAAACACTGGTCTGTTTCACGTCCATTTGAACATATAGAGACTTCCACTTCAGTCGTTTTAATTCCAGATTTGTCTTTGGTATCACAGTTAACCGTAACAACTTCATTAGTTCTAGTATCTTGGATAGAGTCTTGTGGCTTGGTTACCCGTATTTCTTGAGTACTAGCACAATCGGTAGAGACATTTGGCCGCAATATGTGTTTATCGTCCAAGTTTTCATCTTCGTGATGAATGTCCTCCTCCGCATCGACAAAGATCTCCTCTTCATCGTTATCCAGGTCACCATATTTCTTTGCCTTTGAACCGAATATAGATGATAAGAATGGTATGTTGAGAGTCGACCGAACGTGCGAACCCCACCTCCCGATTGCCTTAAACATATCTACTCTGTTCGTATTATCTCAAATCCGTATCGAATTTCATAATTTTCCCGTGACCTTAATAGTGTAAAATCGTTAGCTTGTCATAAATTTCATAACTATCTTAAATATTGTTTGCTACTGTCAACAAGGAAACTAATGTCAATAATCCGAAATCCATGTAGTCCCATAATATGAACTTGTTTGTTGTCTATGCCACTGTAAACTTCGATCATGTTAAACCATAACCTTATTAGGATACCTTCTAAATTAAAGGTAAGAACGAGATAAAGCTTGTCTACTTGTTATTTACCTATTTAGTGCTCTACACACTAAATCGGTTAACACATGATCGGATCCGCTCTGTCGCACATAATCGCAGTTTGTGCGCTATGAAAGCCCGAAGGCCGGATTATTCTTTATTCTGAATTTCTTACTTTTATTGTCCCTGTTGAAATAGATTGTTAACGTGTTTTGCCAGGTTACAATAATTTCATGTTGCTCCCTTAAAGTCGTTACTCGCGCGTCGAATATTACGGAAACACTGAAATTCCAGTGGGAGATGTGAACTCGAACTTCGGATCCGGAATACTGTGCCGTCGCTACCGCAGTTGAACTACCGAGGCCACCTGATCGAATTTATAAGTCGTTTTATACGCCTTTCCAATAAACAGTTTCGCAGTCCTGTACGAGTTACTTCCCGCGACAGAAAATCAATCCAAAACGAGGCTCTGCAGGATATCTGAACAATCGGGCTAATGGCTTAAGCACATAATAGCTAACCTTATCCGCTATATTGCAGGTCTGCGTTCGTCGCCGGCGGTGAAAAAATAAGTTGCTGGTCTGTTATTCTAGCCAGACTTTTTTATGTTAACTATTTGTTAGATATTTAGATTTTTAATGATTTAAGAACATGTACCATTCTTGTTGATAGTAGGCAGTATGAAACGCAATTTGGACAAACATAAGCATTAATTTTACCAATTATGTACAAAAATTTCTTCTTAATATCTTTTCTGCTGAAAATATATTTTACTGGTGTAAATGTTGCAAATTTCTAAGGCTAGTAATGCGCTATTATCCGGAAATCGTGATATGTCAACATCTGGTTACATGATCTGTAGACAAAAAAATACAATCTGAATTTGTTCATACTTACACAATTGAACAATAGAATTGTCCTAAAAATTTAAGGCGTTTATGGTCAACGAATAAATAATTTGAATATTTAAAATGTTACTTATACTTCACAAGCAAATATGATTGATTCTGTCTTGAAATAAAACAGGATCGGAAATCTGATTGTTTGTTGTAGAAGTATCATTCGTAGAATAAAATCCAAGGATTTAGATGCCAGCTTCCAAAAAGATGGGAATATTTATATCACAATATGGTTGAATATCCAATTTAGATTTCTTAGGTTTGACAGATTGTAATTTTGGCATAAAAGCCCAAACTCTTAATTAAACATATATAAAATGTTTTGACAAGATTTGTTTCTTATTGACGGCTTTTGTTTCTATAACGTGTCGTAATGTTGATTAAGAATCCATTTAAGTGCTAAATCAAATACGTTTGCTGGCACATCCAGTAGTTAAAGGACTCCGAAATACTTAAGAATTGGGAGGTGTAGATACCTTGCAAACAGAAATTACACGATCTCTATTGGTCAATGATATCTGCCCCTTTAAGTAATTGACAGATGACCCCATGTGCGAGACAGTTTGACATGTTTATGGCATGCCGCCTTCAAAATCAATCGCCGCCGACATAATCACAACATGATGTCAGTAGTTGAATAGACACGCTAATCCGGAAACGAGACTCAATTAAGCCGTGAAGAGAACCCTGCGACTGTCTGTTAGTTCAAGTCGTTTAGTGTTTAATGCGAGGAATAATGAATTGACACTTTTAGTCAGAAACCTGATTGTTTTATCAAATATTTTCAAAAATATCATGACGCTGATGTATTATTACTAATTCAAAGAGAAAATACATTTTTCAAAAAATTATTTTATGATAAAAATGAAAGTTGTAGGTACATAGTTACTTGGAAAATATCGGCATGCTGTCCCTTTCCAGATCTGCCCGAATGATTCTTCCAATAATCCGCTCTGCCGCTAATGCATGTGCTAGTTGCGGCTGATTCATCAAATGCCTCATTTTGCATACCTTTTCTGCAATTTCTTGGAGAATAATATTCTGTGTATGCTATCATGAGTCCTTTATAAACAGAGAATCAATCTGCTAAAACCGTTCTGTTAAGATATTGCGGGAAAATGTAAAACTCAGGCCAATACTTTGACCAAAAAATTCTACAATTGCATGCATATGGAACTATTATCGCCAGAACCACGGCATTCTCTAGATCCGGTGTATTAGGTCAGGCAGAATATGATGTCACTTAATGTAACATATCGTGTCCAGTACTGGAAGAGAAGGTTCAATAATTCAGGCATTAACAAGCGACTGAATAGAAACATCGAAGTTCCCAAAGCTAGTTGGATACAAGTAGCCTCAAATAAAGTTCTAAGGGAGTCGGGGTCTCCACAGGCGAGTGGGATTCGGCATAGTCAATCATATTCGCTAATAGTCAAGTTTCTACTTTTCACATTTAAGTAGAAATAAATGACAAAATACATAAGTTTATATACGTGAAAATGCACCTGAACTAGTTTTACGAGTATGCTGGATTCTGATCTGAATGGGTTCATAAACAAAGGCTGTTTTCAGAAAAATATGTTTAATCGTGGAAAAAGACAATAAAATCAGGACCTAATAATGACTACAGACTTCTATAAAATCCGGAGATTCGATAGGCTCGTACAAATTTTCATCTGCAGTAGGAATTTGTACCTTTCTATAATCGCACTTCTTTCAGATGATTAGTTTAACATGCCCTTTTTGGCTAAAATGGATCTATACTTGAACAAAAAAGGATCTATAAATGAACAAAAAACAGCCCAATAATCTCTTCGTGTAAAGCTTTCCATCAAGTCACTAAATTACAGGCAGGTGGGTGCCGAGTAATAGGCTAAAACAGGTGTATCTCCTATTGTACACCCCGAATTTCCCGTTTATTAGGAAATGATAATACTGCGGCACTATTTGGCATTGATAAACATGACACACAAAATAAAACCATATCTGTTAAAGATGTGCAGTTACATTCGCATCATGTTGGAGCTGGTGTGAATTAAGTGCAGCAATAGTTTTGCCACTGACCGTTCCAAGACGGTAAACCCTCTGATTTTCATTGTCTTGTTTTGTTTATGGTGTCTTATTTGAAATTGATCATTTTATAAACCCGTGCTCTCTTTTCCTCTCTCAGTCTCTGCCCTTCTGTGCGGGAATGCTGCTTTCCAAGTGTGGCTATTCCAGATATGTGTTTTACATTGTTTTACTATAAAGTGTAACTGAACTTAAGCCAGAGGCCCCTTAAAAATATCTGATGAATAGTCCTTTATCACACTAAGAAGAAATTAATGGGCAAAACCTGTGAAATTCATCAAATGTAATATTAAAAAATTGCATCCAGTGTTGTTAGAGAAGCTTCCCTGGTGTAAAGAATTCTTGCAAGTGGTTGCTGAGAATCAACCCATACACCATGGTCCTTTATCATGCACAGAAACTAGATGGTTGTTCAATTGAACACTTGTGTCACCCTCTAGTGCTGGCAGAATGAAAATGCAAGTACAAAAAGGGGCATAACTCCTTCAAATGTGACATTGACCTCAAGAATTTAGCATCATCATGACTGTGTTGTCATAGGCAATAAAATTTGAAAGTTTGAGGAAGAAATCTTACGAAATGGTAAAGTTATAGCCTATGTTAAGTTTTCATGTCAAAATCCAAGTATAAGAAGTGGTATAACTCCATCAAATGTCACCTTGACCTTAAAAATTTGGCAATATGATTTGAAAGTTCGATGAAGAAATATTAAGAAATGGCAAAGTTATAGCCAACGTAAAGTTTTCGTGACAGACGGACCAACAGACAAAATGGATCCCTATGTATCGCTTTTTCGTCGAAAGGGCAACAATGAAAAGGTCAGTAACTCAATAAACCAAAACATGCTGATAATAGCAGTGAGTATCTCCTGTTGTTGATAAAATTTCATTGAATTCAACCCAGAGATTGCTCTGAAATGATTGCTATGCTCCTAAAACATTTTCTGAAAATTATATGAGCTTTAAATTTTGTCAATGTACTGCTCAGTATCTGCCTTGTGCAGATCTGACATTTATCATTATTTTAGAAAATTTCGATTTTACCAATAATCTAAGGTCTATCTTTTTCAAAACACAGAAAAGAATGATCCAATTTGACATTGCGCTTAGCTATGCAGGATGAAATATACCTGCCAGCAACAGGTATGAAATGAAGTCTTGCTAAGTTGACAGACCCAAACAGACACTGCAAGTTTCATACAGGGTTTTCGGCTGAAGAGGATCATCATGGGAATGGTTAAATAATAAATATCAATACTAACATATACATGAAATAACACAGCAGCCAAAATTTTAATGTTTTAATATTTTTCATTAAAACTGGATATATCCTTCTATTAAACCTTTCACACACCATTCAAAATGGATGTCTCTCTTTTCTCAGTTATTAATTTTTCCAGAAATGCTTGTGCTTGGATCCCCTTCTGTCAACAAACAGCAGCCAGTTGGCAAAAGGAACAATCCACAGTACCATGGCTAAACTCACAAACATTTTCTTTGCTGGTAGTCCATTTTCAAAGCTGAATCCATGGCCAAGCTAAAACAATAACAGAAATGGTAAGAACAAATAAGACCTTTATTAATGCTCTTTTTCATAACCTGTTATTTATTTTGTATCAGATTGTACATAACAAAACAACACTGATCATCAATTATCTACATTGTATTGGCTAAATATCTGTACACAACTTAAAAAATTATTAATAACAATAAAGCACATGAGGAAAACTTATGAAAGATTGTTAACCCCTGTCATGTTAAAATGTCATAATATTCTCATGCAACATTTACCTAGTGGATATGTCTTTTATCATAGCATGTGCAACTAGTGTAGATCCAGATCAGCTGCTTCATCTGTTACATCTAACCTGGATGTACACTGGTCACTTCTGATTAATGAGGTAATTTCATTTAAAGTGCAGATCCAGAAAAGAAGCATGGATGTTTTGGCTGATCTGGATCACCACTAACTGGTTACGGTAGGGATCAAAGCCACATCCAATTTTGTAAAGGGTTAAGGTTTTCACATCTACAATAAACTTTTATAAAATTCGGGAGGAGCTTACTATTATTCTTAGATTCTTTTTACATCATGTTTCAGGGCTCTGCCTAGGCTAAAAATTTAGGGAGAAGTGAGTCGCAACGACTCGCATGCTGCATTAAAATATACAAGCATGTTGATTTAAACAGTACTGATAGTCAAGTTAGTCATTTGCAGCAACAGCAAATAAAACATACACATTTAAAATAGTGTGGAGCAAGTTTATTTTATAAAATTTTAATGCTGATATAAACTGAATAGCATCATGTCATGATAAACTACATTGTATAAAAAAATCACATACTTGTTTACAAATCTCTAGCTGATGCTGTTCAGTTCTATTCTTAATCAATTTCTGTATTCCTGAATTCTTTAATTATTTGCGTAGATTTAATATATCTATAGGTTATCAAAATATGATTTTTTAATGCCTGATGTTGCAGTATAACCTAATAAGGTACAGAGTTAATCTAGTTCAACACTAATCGTTATAGACCACCTTATACATACATCAGTAATACATTTAAAAGAAAATATTTTGGAGGATGTTCGAAATAAAAATTCAAAATATCGCCTAAGAACAATTGCTGCGTTCATGTTTTAACAAAATTTTCTCATCAGGACTTTAATTAACTTTGTCCTTGTATAAAATGGCAAAATCTAGTTTCTTTTTATTTCCTCCCTTTATTTTATTGCGCTTATTTTTTTGCCGATTTATGCCAAGATTTTCAATTATTTATTAATGTAACTTTAATCAGTTAGCTGATAGCCTGAAACTGTGAAAGTTGAAATCAACTTTTGACAGCTTTTCAGTTGTTTGATTCTTTGTTAATTGAAAGACAAAGGACAACCTGTCAGACGACCGCTTACACAAAAGAATGACTAGTTTTAACTGGTAATCCTTGTACAAACAATCAATTATGAGACAAGAGGGAATCATGCTGATTGGGGTTAATTGGTGATTTGAACACTGACAGACTTGACAGTTTTGTTGATGCTGCCATTGGACAAAAGTTAATTCAGCATATTGGCGATCGGCAAATCACTGTGCGCGCTCATATTTTTATTTGTCTAGAAGGCGGGCATTTCGTAAATCGGGTGAAGCGTAGAGAACAGATCGAATGTCATCGAACAAAATATTATTTTTATGATTTTTGTTAGGGTGAAGTTTAGAAAGTAAAGGCGACGATGTCGCCCGAATCGCCCAGTAGGCAGAGCCCTGTGTTTTAATGTGAAACATGTGTTTAATATGATAACCTAAAACTACTTTTGCTTACACTAAAGCGTTCTTTCTTTGCTAGGAATTTCCCGTATGCTGGTAGAGTTTGTGCTTGTGGTGAGAGATGTGACAATGGATTCTTCAAGCTTGACATCTGTCTAACAAAAGTTTTGGACACCTGGAAAACAAATCAAAATAAGTAATTATTAACAATTAACAACAACTCATTGGAAATGAAACCACTGAAATCAAAAAGAAGTTGTCATATAGTAAATTACAATTGAAACTTAGTGATACTTTAAGTTTAGCAAACAGCTATCTTGTCTTGACCTGGATGTTTTCAATAAAAGCTTGTTCAAGTTAAAAATGACAAAAGGCCCCATTCCCAATAACAAAACAAGAGTGCCAAACTGACACAAAATACGCCCCTCAAAATGCTGATCATCAAAGTTGCGTAACGATCCAATGAAAATTATTTGACTTGGAGAGCAGATACCGCTAATTCAGTTTTTGGACAATTCAAGGGCCATAATTCAGGAGTGCCCGGGGGGATTTAGCAGGTTATAGAACCTGGTCGAGATATTATGTCCACCGACACATTCACCAAGTTTGATAAAGACCGGATGAAAACTCTTTGACTTAGAGAGCATAAACCCTTATTTTGGACAATTCAAGGGCCATAATTCAGGAGTGCATGGGGTGATTTGGCGGGTTATAGAACTTGGTCCAGATATTATGCCCACCAACATAATCACCAAGTTTGATAAAGACAGGACAAAAACTCTTTGACTTAGAGAGCGGAAACCCAAATTTTAAACAATTAAAGGGCCATAATTCAGGAGTGCATGGGGGGATTTGGCTGGTTATAGAACTTGGTCGAGATATTATGCCCACCAACATATTCACCAAGTTTGATAAAGATAGGATGAAAACTCTTTGACTTAGAGAGCGGAAACCCTTTGGACACCGCCGCCCGCCCGCCAACCCGCCGCAGGTGTTCCCATAATACGTCCCGTTTTTCAAACGGGCGTATAAAAAAACAAACAAAATTGGGGCACTTTTAGTTTATTATATACTCTTACTTCTATTAGCTACAGTGAAAGTTTATACTAGAGTTTATTCTCCTGACTGTCTTCTTTTTTAAATTTAGCTTTCATTAACAAGCAGTCTATTTAGCCTACAGAAGAATGTCTCTTTGTTTTCTATCCTTTAACAGTACAGGAATAAGTTCATAACAGTGCTCACACTGGCTGTTTTCAAATAATAGCCACAAAATTTTAGAAAAACAAGCAAATTTGTTGAATTTATATCCCCTGTCGAGTATTGGTTATTACTAACACAACAGCTGGAGACATAATTGCTTTATTTTAAAAATTTATATATTGATCATGGCAAAAACAGTGGAAAAACACTTCAGTTGGTGAAAAGGGTTGGTCAGTTCACCAGACATAAAGTCTTGTTGAAATCAAGAAAGCAGTAGCAAAAATGACGCGGAAATGAATATTGCTCTGCATGCATAATACATAACTTATCAAGGGCCATAACTCAGTTTTTTGCCAACGCCAAAACAATACCCGTCTCCCGATTTCATTGACGGGCGATAATAAATTAATACCCAAAGCTTAGCATGTTGTTTTCACATGCATAGCAAATAGCATTATCATTTACATTAAATTATTCACAAAGATAAAATCTCAAGGTAAATTATTAAGTATTACTTTATTAACTAAACCTCAAAATAATTAACTTTATGTGTAATAACTGAAACTCTTTAACATTAAGGCATTCTTCAATTGTTTCAAGCTATTGCTGATACATACAAGTTCTAACTGAAATTCATGAAAAGTTGTGCAGATTCTAGATGAAATAGATTAAACTAAACTAAAAATATGGTGTCTGTTTACTTTTTGCTAAAAAAATATCACTTTACAAGTGAGTTTTGTTGGGGGAAATTTTTCCTGAAGAAGATGCTTACCAGACATGGGGCGAATTAAATTTTAATGCTAATGCATTAATAATGCATTATTTTTTCCCAATAATGCAAAGTAATGATTAATGCAACAAATCTAGCGTTATTTTAATGTAATTTAATGCATTACCTATGCCAAAATGCTGTAATGCTTAGCATTATTGGGCATTATTTGAATTTTGTTCCCTATTGGATTTTTTTCACTATAAATTAATTTATTTAATATGAAAATATATGTTAATAGTGACTTGTTTAATACTACGATGCTCTAAAGATTAAATATGTTATTATTTTATAATTATTACATATCTAATTAATAGCATAATAGCAAAAGAAAAATATGAATATAACTGTTAAGTAGTAGTTTGTAGTAACAATAAGGTACAGACTATAGAGTAAAGCTTTTGCATCAGAATGTTGTAAAGTTTGAACACTTTTTATATTAAGCCAGGAGTTCTTAAGCTGAGTTGTGGGAAGAAAATTTACAAAAAATCAATAGCCATTAATCTATTAAGCCCTTTCAACAATTACAGTACAATTGAATCATTTCAATGTACACATTCATTGGAAATAGATTGAATTTCCCACCAATTTTCAAACACATCTGAATATTTCTAAAAATGTTACTGATAGGAATTAGAAGTTCAGTGCAAAATACCAAAATGTTTAAAAAAGACAGCATCAAAATCTACTATAACTTTCACACTCTCACCAAACTACACACACTCACATGATGTTATATTTTTCTTAAATTTATTACACTTACTTATTCAGTGTATATTTTATAGAGTCTGTGACAGATTTCAGGAATATCAGCATGTAATGCAGATGCAAGTGACATAATAATTTAATTAGATTAGTTGCCAGTTATGTCCTTGGTAAATATGACTTTCCAAATGTGTGAAAAACAGCAAAATTGAGAATAACTAAAGTGTGTGTAAAAAGCTAAACATGTACTTATTAATTCATATCAACTTAGAGTAGTTTTGTTCTAAGCCCATGAGGTGTCATTTTAGATCTTAACACTTTCATTTTGACACTTTGTATATTTTTAAACCTGTGTTGTTTTTGTGTGGAAGAAAATATCTTTTTTATTATATATCGACAGTTGACTTGAGTATTTATGTGAGTTCACATGAGAATAAAATAATGCTTAATTTAATGCATTACTTTTTGAAAAATGCTAATTTAATGCATCACTTTCTAAAAATACAGTAATGCTAATTTAATTTAATGCACAAATTTGGCAAATAATGATAATTTAATGCATTACTTTTGAAAATAATTCGCCCCATGTCTGATGCTTACTATCGGCGTCAGTTTGTTAAGGAAAAAAAACCTGGTTATTAATTCAAGTCTTTATTTAATGAGGCTACACATTTGGTTTCCAAATCTTCCATGTGGGCCTCTTAAAAAGAGCGATGTCATTTTGTTTGTTCTGCAACATCATTCCTGCATTTTCGGGTTTGACAAGCATCTTTCCCTGCTCCTTAAATAACCTGGTGTGAAATGTTAGGTTTATGGTGAAAAAACTGTTAGTGATATAATATGGTGGCTTGGGAGCTAAGTGGTAGAGTGCTTGCATAGTAAGCTAGAGACCATGGGTTTGAGTTCCCATCAAGCCACAAACTTGCCACCTGTTACATGTCGCGTCCAACTTAAAAAAAAAAACAATGTAGAGAAGTGGTTATGATGAGATATAGATGAGACCTGCCTTGAAGAAGGATTATACCAACTAAGGATAGAATCTCTAGGAAAGTTGTGGAAGAATTTCAATGTCTGACAATGGCCGAGGTTAGGTCGATTGATAAAATCTTGTTGGATGCTGTGGCTCGATAGCTCGGTGGTAGAGCTTGCACGGTTAGCGAACCTGGGTTCCAGTCCATTTCGAGCAACAAACTTTCACCTGTTACATAGAATAATTATAGTATAAAGACAAGAAAGGACCCCAAAACCGGTGTTTGTGCACCTTAGATGTGACTTCAAGTAATGCTTAAATCCGTGTGAAAATCATATGAAAACATTACTCATAAAAACATTCTAAGAAATATGCCTTTTTTAAATAAAGAACACATTAATACTGACCCGTAAAGAAGACATTTTCGCTTGTTGCCAGCGACTGCCCAAGGTCAAAAGTAATGATCGATAAACCTAAAGGACTGAATTTACCAAAAAGAGGTGAATGCTAAATACCGGTATTCTTCCGGTACTTCACTTTTGTGAGTTATCAAGAGTGAACTATAGATCTTTTCGGCGAAAGGTTAATACACTTCTTGAGTATTATAAAAATATGTTAAAGTTAAGTGCCAAAATAAAAAAAAATTATTACGATTCATTTTATCAGGAAGAATCAATAATGGTAGTGGATGGTGAGGGCACTTGTGGACCAAACAAATTTGGTATAAATGTTGGCAATGAAATATGATTTAACTTAGAAGTGTATTAGATGACCATTACCATATATGGCTTATTTCTGAGTAATTTTACACATCATATTATTTTTGTTACCAGTACCAAACGTACATTGTTCAAGTAACAAAAGGTAACATGAAGGAATGACGGACCAAAGAAAAAACATTCTCGGTCTCAAAAAGATCTAACCATTACGATTCGGAGCATAGAATCATCGGAAAAAACCGAAACCGATATAACAAAAAAAAACAAACAAACCCGAAAACCGCTTATGTAAATTATAATTGTTAAAATAAATGATTTTAAAATTTTATGATAAAAAATAATATAAGTATAAAACGTGTCAAAACTGGGACCGAAAATCACTTCTTAACAAAATTTAATGGATAATTTATGTATAAATATAAATGTTAATCATTAAAATGAATGATATTTTTAAAAATCTTATAAAAAAGTTTTAATGCTGATTATAAGTGCTGACAGACCGAATTAGACTAGTCTCGATAATTCGACTGCAAACACAGACCCATCATCATACTGATTTTTTACAGATGTCTGTCCTTTACGTCTCAAGCAGTTACGATCAAAACTGTGGTGGAAATCGACCCGACTTAAATTCTGTTATTTATCGATAAACGTGAGTCAGGTAAACTTTAAGCGCGGAAATCGAAATTTGTTGACATGGGTGGAGGTTTAAAAGAGTTTTGCATAAAAAACGAAACCGTTATTTATAAAGGATTACATATATTGATTCTACTTGAATGTGGCTTTTCAGGTATGTGATTTTTTAAAGATACATATGGTTTAAGATGCTTTATGGAGCCGCCAAAGTTGCGATTCAAATTCCGATCGGCGGCATGTATAAATAGAAGAAAAATTTTCCGCATTGATTTGAATAGTAACTGGGTTGTGCGCGAAGGACGATCATCACATATATAGAAAAATCATTGTCGCGCACAAATAGTTGTGCTAGAATTAGACCAAATCGGGGACTGAAAAACACTATTTGTCGACCGAAAACCACTTCTTTAAAAAGTCAATATTAAATTTAGATTTGAATTCAAAATTGAATAATTAAAATGAAAGATTTTATAACGATCTTATGAAAATAAATTGTTAAATACTGGTTATACGTATCATTGAGACCGTTTAAGACCAAAAGAGGGATCGAAAACAACTTTATAATCAAAAGTCAATGACCGGAACAGGGACCGAAAAAACACTTTTGTCGACCGAAAACCATTTCTTAAACAGAAGTCAATGTATAATTTAGATATGAATTTAAAGTTATATATTTGTAATTTCAGAAGAAAGCCGCCTTGCCAAAAGAGACCTTCAGGAGCAAGATTAACCCGTTTAATATAAATATAATTTTCTGTATGCTGATTGGTTAGGTTCGTGTAGATTGTTGGATTCCAGATGTCTTTCTAAGCGAGTGTCTCCAACCTTTTCATTAATTTTCGACAAATAAGGAAGATTTGCGACTGGTCGGTAGTTTTTGAATATGTTAGGATCTAATGATTCTTTTTTCAAGAGAGGACGAATGTGCGAGTGTTTGAATGACAATGGCACTTCTCCATCTCTCAGTGAAATGTTGGTAATGTTTGTAATTATTGGAACGAGCTCACTGGAACATTCTTTCAATAACCATGTTGGAATTGGGTCGAGTTCACACGATTTGTCGGAAGAATTTGCAATTAGCTTAGCTATTTCATCTTCAGTTGCAGGTTCGAATTCGTTAAATTTTACTTCTGAGTCTTCCATATTAGGTGTGGTATTTTCATGATTTGTGTTATCAGTTGATGTGATGTTGCTTCTGATCGTTTCAATTTTCTCAATGAAAAAGTCACTAAACTCTTGAGCTAGTTTTTTAGCCGATGTGTGAGATGGTAGCACAACTTCTTTTTTGTTTACAAGAAGATGATTTGCGGCTTGAAATAGGTTCTTTTGATCACGTGATTGAATTTCATTTTTATAATATGACTCACGAGCCTGTTTCAATAACTTGTTAACTATTTCACATTGATTTCTGTAGATTTCATGGTCGATTGTTAGTTTTGACTCTCGCCATTTTCTTTCAAGCTTACGTTTGATATGTTTCTCCTCATGTAACTGATCCGTGTACCATGCACAGGTTGGTCTTAACACTATATTTCTTGTTTGCAAAGGAGCATGTTTGTCAATAAGTGACTTCAGTACAGAATTATATTTGTCAATAACTTCGCCTACGTTTAGTGAGCTTATGTCTGAAGTAAACAATTCTGAAGATTTTATGTCACTTTTGAAAGAATCAATGTCGATTTTCTGATATTTTCTGTATGAGACTGTCTTACGAATAGGTGCAGGTTTGGATGCTTTGATGGCCATTAACACTGCAAAATGATCACGTGAAATTTTTCCATTTGAAGTCGTGAAACCGGGATCAGTTACATTCAGATCTGATATAAAATGTTCATTGTTTCTTGTGATTACAACATCTAATGTATGTCCACCTACATGAGTTGGTTCATGAACATGCTGAATAAAACCAAGTGTGTCTAGAATACTGAGAAATTTAACGGAATCTTGATCGCTTGGGTCATCAAGATGAAAATTCAGATCACCAAGAATTGTTATATGTTTGTTAATTGTCACATATCCGGACAGGAAAGCAGGCCAATCCTCATTTAGAAACGAAGCTGTGCTAAGACCGTTGACTTTTGATGGTGGCGGACGATAAACTACTAACAGGCGTGTTGAAAAGTCACGGACACTGATGCTACAGTCCATGTATTCGAATTGTTTGAACTCCTTTGAATTACTAGATGATAGTACTTTAATTTGGATTGCAGACTTATAAACAATCGCAACACCTCCACCATTCTTTCCCATCCGAGGTACATGTTTTATGTTATATCCATCTGGCAATAGTTCGTTAACACAGACTTTATCCACTTTTGTTCACAGATTGCAAGAGTCTTGTTTTTTACCGATCGACAGTTAATTGAACATACTGTAAGTTTTTTCTGTCCTTAAACTATGGGTAGTAAATTTGGTTTTATTCGGGTTAAGATTCTATCAGAGTTATAGGTTTCTGAACTCAATGTTTTAGGTTCCACCCATTGATTTTGTCTTTTCAATTTAATAGTTTCTATTACATGTGGCAATGTTTTCAAATTATTAAAGTTTATGCCTTGATTGGTATCCCATGGTCTAGTGTATTGCTTTTTTCCACCCCTAGAAGATCTGTATTGAAAAAGTTCTTTTATCCCTGTCATCGTGTTCTTGCTGATTTTACTCCAGGAGCTCTGGTCTCGGTAAGATCATTGAGTACCCCTTTCGGCTTTGCAATGCTCTTAGCTTCTTATGTTTTATATGTTTGTGTGCTTTTGCATGCAACATTGTTAAGCAGATAAGTGGGTTGGAGTCTTTTCACCAAGACAACTTGTACTTGTTTTGTGATATGAGAACCTGTTGGGGCAAGTGTGAGGTTGGTGCACCCTAGAACCTGGTTTAAACCCCCAGTGGCAATTTGATTTGCCACTGACCGTTCCAAGGCGGTAACCCCTCGGGTTCTCATTTTTGTTTATTGTTAGTGGTGTCTTTTTTGAAACTGATTATTTTATTAACCATGCTCTCTCCCCCTCTCTTCTTCTTGACTGTGTGGGGAGGCTGTTTTTTCTGAATGTGGCGATTCCTGATATGCATATTTCACCTTTTTTTAAACATTGAATGGTCTTATTGTCCAGTCCAGTATGCCCTCTAGCCTCTAGGTATAGTTGCTAGTTTCAGTAATTGTTCTCTATTGTATCGAATAAAGCACATTGTTATGTAGTTGATATAAAAAATTCAAATGACGTTTTGAAGAAACTTAAATCAAATAACTTTCAGGCGTTCTGTTTGTCTACATATGATTTTTCTACCTTGTATACTTCTCTTCCTCATAATTTAATAAGAGACAAGCTAACCAGTCTCATTGAAAAAACTTTTGCTAGAGAAAATAAAACATTTATTGCTTGTAATGAACATAGGGCATTCTTTACAGATGGTTCTTATGATAATTATACTTCATGGACCTGTCAAGACCTTATCCAGGCGCTCACATTTTTATTGGATAATATTTATTTGAGATTTGGTACCTCTATTTATAAACAAGTAATAGGCATTCCAATGGGTACTAATTGTGCACCCCTTGTTGCTGATCTGTTTTTATACTGTTATGAAAGAGATTTCATGTTATCTCTTTCTACCGAACATCAAGATGATATTATTACAGCTTTTAACAACACCTCGAGGTACCTTGATGATTTATTAAATATAGATAATAACCATTTTCCATCACTGGTTAATAAGATTTATCCTAAAGAACTACAGCTTAACAAAGCGAACACTTCAGAAAAGCAAGCAAACTTCCTTGATTTAAATCTATCCATCGAAAATGGTTACGTCACTACTAAAATTTATGATAAAAGAGATGATTTTAATTTTAATATAGTAAATTTTCCGTTTCTAGACGGCGATGTTCCTCGTGCAACTTCTTACGGGGTTTATATCTCACAGCCTGTTCGCTTTTCAAGAGCTTGCAACGATGTGAATGATTTCAATGAACGTAATCTTTGCATTACAGAAAAACTTTTAAAACAAGGTTATCGGTATCACAAATTAAGGAAAACATTTTGCAAGTTTTATCGCCGATATCCAGATCTAATTCATAAATACAGCTGCAGTTTAAAATCACTATTGCAACAAGGAATTTCACAGCCAGTTTTTTTATGGAGATTTAATTTATAAACTTAAGAAGATAAAAGGCGATGTTAATTTCTCCCGGTTATTCGTAAAAACCATCTGTAAATTTAAAAAGAAAGGTTACCAACATGATATTTTACAGCGCTCTGCAGGCCTGGTGATTAACCCATCTACAGTTGATCATTATGCTTACCTCTTTGGTTGCACGACGGTGGCAGGGGTGTAAGAGTTTATGAAAGTTTATGGGGAAATCTTTTCTTAAAAGAACCTAAAAGCTCGATTTGTTTCTTTTATCCCTGTCATCGTGTTCTTGCTGATTTTACTCCAGGTGCTCTGGTCTCGGAAAGATCATTGAGTACCCACCCTTTGGCTTTGCAATGCTATTAAATTCTTATGTTTATATGTTTGTATGCTTTTGCATGCAACATTGTTGAGCTGATGGGTGGGTTGGAGTTATTTCACCAAGACAATTTGTACTTGTTTTGTGATACGAGAACCTGTTGGGGCAAGTGTGAGGTTGGTGCACCCTAGAACCTGGTTTAAACCCCCAGTGGCAATTTGTTTTGCCACTGACCGTTCCAAGGCGGTATCCCCAAGGGTTCTCTTGTTTATTAATTGTTTGTGGCGTCCTATTTGAATTGACATACATATATTAAACATGCGCTCTCTCTATCTTCCTCTCTTCTTTTTCGCTGCGTGGGGAGGCTGTGTTTTTTTGAGTGTGGCGATTCCTGATATGCATATGTTGCTTTTTTTTCAACTTTTAATCCTGAAGAATGTGTTCACCCTGTGCATGTATATTTACACTATATATATGTCTTTTCACTAAATATCCAATTGTTTTAGAATAAAATCCAGCAACGAGTAGATAAATCCAATTAAAAACCACACAGAGTTTATTCCTATATATTAATAAAACACTATGCCAAAAATCGATAGTCTAGAGTTAATAGTAACAGCGCAATGAATTAAATTTGAGGAGCACAAATTTTTGCAGCCTGACACTTTGGCGCACTACAGTTAAATTACCCGTTACCGATGTCGTGGAGTGATGATAACGTATATCAGGAGTATCCGATCAACATTTTGGGGTATTGTCCCGGTTAGCTAAACCGCACCGTCACGGAGACCGAGCGTAATTCCGACGATGCAACCAATTGAAATAACCGAGACAACCCCCAAAAAGGTTGATCGGATAAAAATTTCATATTTTCTAAGGCTCCTTCTTAGTTCTTTCACCAAGACAGGAAATACAGTGTGAAGATTTTTTTTCAAATTTAAATATATATTTTTAAGGGGATCGTTATTATATTTTCTCTAACGAAAAATGATGATGATAATATATGTTTCATATTATCATCATCATATTACGTTAAAGAAAATAAAATAACGAATAAGCATATTCAATTTTCGGTTCTTTATATTTATAAACTAAAAATGCATTAAGTTAAACACACCAATCTCACTAAAGTCAGATCTAACAGGTTTTCAGGATATGATTTTAATCAGATTGTTAAACACACCTGACTTAAGCAAACAAAAACAGAAGTTTTGGTAAAAAGACATCGACTTATTATTATTTACTTATCAGGATGTCAGATTTTTTATTTGAACAAATAAATCATGTGCAGTATCAATAATAATCAATTATTTGTAGGGCGACAAACCTTTGTGTTTACGCTGAATAAACTTTTGAATCTTGAATCTATAAGGTTTTTGTGATGGGGGTTTTCTAACTATGCAGCAGTATTCTAAATTTGATGAGCCGGATGATAACAAATAACATAAGCTCTAAAGAGTTTTTAAAAACGACTAGCTAGATCACGAAACTAGTATACATCGTAAACATATACAAAAATGATATCAATGAGAACTTGCGCGAGTGTATGTGCTAGTCTGCGAAACACTAGTCTGGATTGCCATTATGACGTTACCAGACTAGCGAAACACACACTCTTTACTGAGATTTGTGCTCTTTCGGTTGATATACCGTGTTTGACTCTTCAACTCAATTTACAATCCCTAATTTTTTGTGCATTGATAAATTGCATTCTCAACAATAATACTTAAACGAAACATATTTTTCGCATGTTATATCTTTTTTTAACAACGACGACCTCTGTTTGCAATCCGACTTTCCTGTGCATTAATTGTTTATCAATGTATCCGCTAGGCTCAAATCGAAAGCGTTGATGACCTACTTATTTTAAGAAAACTCGAGATATAATGAGTTTAATAAACATCATACGTGTCGGAGATAGCAATGCAAAACCTATTGCAATCAGCGATGGTAAAACAGTTATTGGTAGAGGACCATTTTTACAGGTAATTTGGTTTAGCAATGTCGTGCACAGATTTTCTAGGCCACACAAACTTCAGCGCATAGAAACAACATTCGGATGACACTGATTGGATGCAGGAATAGTTGTATCAGTGCAATCACTTACTGGAAAAGTTATGTGATAGAATTACCATTAGCAAGTGTACTGCAACACTGACATGTTAATTATACAATACTGGTTCTACTCTGATCCCACTCAATAAAAGACATGTACATACAGATCGTGTAAAGGGTTTATAATGGCATTGAAAAGATGTGAGGTGCTCAGGAACCTTCATCTGCCTTAAATATTTACATAATAATGACAGTTCATATCTATAACTCTTACAGAGAACTTCTTGAAATATCAAAAGATATGCAACGAGCAAGAACGATAACTCAACCTCAAATAATAACAGAATTATTTCTCTTTTAACAAGGATTTCTTTGGAAAACTGGTTATTATATTTGGGAATGTTGTTGGACGGGCACCAACATTTCATTGTTTTGTTGTTAAAGTTCAATTTTTTCAGTAACCATTCAAAAACTTAACTATACGTATTTTATTATTTTTAATGTGTGCGAGACCGGTGTAGATCCAAATTAGCCCGCACATCCATGCCATCTGATCTGGATCTGCACTGGTCGCATCTTGCTCAGACATTACCTAATGAATCTGTAGATCTGATCGGATAGAATCAATATGCCAGCTGATTGTAATCTACACTGTTCGCCCACGCAATAAAGATGTATCTATGGATTAAGGTTGCCTGAAATCACAAAATCAAGGACAAGTTGACTGAATTTTTTCCTACTTGAGCCTGTTTTTCATTTAAAATGTAGAATAAATCCTGCTTTTATTGCATAGTCGTACCTTCTTGTTAAATTATTTTACATACAATAAAAGCTTATCTTCTAGAGAGCATAATATTTCTACAACTGTGAAATAGAACTAAATGATAGTTTGAATTAAGGTCATCAAGAAGATGTGAACTGCACACAGTGCAAAGGAACCATAACTCTTGCTTTATTATTTTAAGAAGTTGACTTGCTCTTGTTGAGACTGTAAATTTAATTTGATTTTCAGATCCTTGTTTGAAGAGAAAAAACCTAATTTTGTTGTTTCAGGTGACAGATAAACGTGTGTCAAGAAATCATGGGGTTCTTGAGGTTTCTGATGGGAAGCTCTACCTTACACCGGTAAGGATATATGATATTTCTTTCTGTAAAATATTTATTATATAATAATGGCTATAAGTGAATGTTTAAAAAATAATGATAAATAACTGATACTAATATGTACAAGTAAGTTACTCAAAAATATTAAATATCTTGTGCTAGACTAATTGTCTTTTTCTCTGTAAAACATGTTTGTTAGAAATGATTTATTAATACTTATCACCATTCACACACAATGACATAAGTTTGGTTGGTGATAATTACTAAGTGTGAACATAGTTAAATGGTGGAAATACTCCTGCCTCCATTGACATCAGCATCACATGTTAGTAGTATATTTAATTAGATTGTCAAATCTAATTATTGTGAGCAATTCTTAGGCTTATTATTACGCACATACTTATTAAAACTGCAATTTACACAGTCCTTGCTCATACATTTATTTGTTAGTATTGATCTCTGACATGGAAATTTTCCAACAAATCGTTGCTAATAAACAATGCACTTTTAAAAATATACAATTCTAGAAATTAGAATTGTGTCCATAGGATGTGACGATAATCTTGACCCCAGCAACCCCAGTTACATTTCCATGCAAGGTCTTAACACAGGCTACCTAAAAACCAAATTTTATGAGGATAGCTCAAAACTTTCCCCATTATTGTTTGAATAATCAAGTCAGTTAGAAACAAATGTGTTTTTAGCTCACCTGAGCACGAAGTGCTCATGGTGAGCTTTTGTGATCGCCTGATGTCCGTCGGCCGTCCGTCCGGCCGTCGTCAACTTTTTCTTCAAACAACTTCTTCTCTGAAACAGCTTGGCCAATTTTGACGAAACTTGCCACGAATGTTCCTTGCATGAAGCTCTTCCAAAGTTGTTCAAAGAAATCAATTCCATGCAGAACTCTGGTTGCCATGGCAACCGAAAGGAAAAACTTAAAAAATCTTCTTGTCTGAAACCACAAGGCCTAGAGCTTAGATATTTGGCATTTAGCATCCTCTAGTGGAACTCTACAAAGATTGTTCAAATTATTCCCCTGGGGTCAAAATTGGCCCGCCCCAGAGGTCACTTCATTTTGCATAGACTTATATAGGAAAAACTTAAAAAATCTTCTTGTCTGAAACCACAAGGCCTAGAGCTTAGATATTTGGCATTTAGCACCCTCTAGTGGAACTCTACAATGATTGTTCAAATTATTTCCCTGGGGTCAAAATTGGCCCCGCCCCAGGGGTCACTTCATTTTATAAAGACTTGTATAGGAAAAACTTTAAAAATCTTCTTGTCTGAAACCACAAGGCCTACGGCTTAGAAATTTGGCATTTAGCATCCTCTAGTGGAACTCTACAAAGATTGTTCAAATTATTTCCCTGGGGTCAAAATTGGCCCCACCCCAGGGGTCACTTCATTTTGCATAGACTTATATAGGAAAAACTTTAAAAATCTTCTTGTCTGAAACCACAAGGCCTAGAGCTTAGATATTTGGCATTTAGCACTCTCTAGTGGAACTCTACAAAGATTGTTCAAATTATTTCCCTGGGGTCAAAATTGGCCCCGCCCCAGGGGTCACTTCATTTTATATAGACTTGTATAGGAAAAACTTTAAAAATCTTCTTGTCTGAAACCACAAGGCCTAGAGCTAAGATATTTGGCATTTAGCATCCTCTATTGGAACTCTACAAAGATTGTTCAAATTATTTTCCTGGGGTCAAAATTGGCCCCGCCCCAGGGGTCACTTCATTTTACATAGACTTGTATAGGCAAAACTTTAAAAATCTTCTTGTCTGAAACCACAAGCAGAGAGTACTTTTGTACTCAGGTGAGCGATATAGGGCCATCATGGCCCTCTTGTTGTTAATTTCAGACTCATACAAACCCATGTTTCTTCAAGAAGACTGCTAACAGTAATGTTGAAATAATGAAGAAAGATGACCGTCGCATACTGGAGAACGGTCACATATTTGGTCTGTTGCCAGATAGTCTCTACTTCAAAGTCCAGTGTCCTGCCACTCAGAATGGAACAGAAAAAAGGTGAGAATTTTCCACCGACAATAGTGGCCAGATGTTGGAATGTTGAGATGGCAAATTTGTCTGTTGGTTTGTTTTTAAAAAAGCTGCCATTCAGTTTAAAAGGGATGATTTTGAAAAGACTTTGCCTAATGTTCACTCATGTAAACAGCTTCACCAGGAATGTAGTCTCAAAGTCTTTAAAATACCACATGCATGTTTGGTCATCCATAAACCAGATCAGAGTGAATTTCTCAAGTAGACATAAGAATATATAAGATACAATGACAGCTGTTTTTATGATGATGCACAGTTATATAAAGTCAATATTTAAACATATAAGGGCGAGGTTTAAGTGAGGATGACAAGCAACATGTGATTCTTCATTTAGGTAATTATACATGTACATAAAAATTTATGTAGTTTTAAGCCATGTGCTTCAGAATCTTTAACATTTGTCAACCTTTTTTGGGGTTGTCTTGGCTAGCTCAGTTGGTAGCGTTGTTGTAATTGCATGGCTATGCGCGGTAGACATGATGGTGCGGGTTCGCCAGGTCGATGAATTATCATTTTACAGCAAAGTCTTACCAAATTTTGCAACTGTCAGCTCAATTGCCCTCTCATGATTTTAATTAACAAGCTGGTTTACAACATAGTTGTAATAACAGTCGTAACAGTATAACTTTTATGAAAGAAACATTATATTACTGTGATAAAATGTGTTTACCTGCTAAAAAGTATTTTGACGAGTGGATGTGGGGTTCGAGGCGGTAACCCTTTGATAATTTACAGAAATTATATTCATTGCTTATTACATCAACACATAATTACATTATCTCTGACATTATTGAATTTATATCTTATGTCCCAGTAACACTTGTGATCTCATGCATACAGTTACAGCAGTCTGACATCTTTTTCATATTATTGCACCTTTTACTATGAAGCATGCTCACAACCTAATTGAAACCATACACTTCTTGGAATCAGCTGCCTGGCATTTCGCATCATCATGATGCTTCTTGTTTTAAAAACAATACTCGCAAATGTCTACCTGAGTGAAACAATATTATGTGACAAGTTTCAAGCTCATAGGACATAGGTTGAGCTGAAGGTAATTATTGGCATAAAGCAATGAGCTGTTGTGTGGACTTCAGTCTTGTTGCAACTGGTATCTGATGAAGACATAAGCCCATGAAATAAAAGCATAACAATTGACACCTATGTCATTAAGAGTAAAGATGAGTTAACGAAATTTTCTTTATAATAAAGTCTATATAGGTAAAGTTGACGATTAGTATAAGCTGCATTACATTGATACATGCAATAACAATTTTCATGATTTTTTTTAGGCAAGATTATGTCTTTGTCTTCAGTGTTTACAATATTGTAGTATTACATATCGATTATAAAATTTCAGCAAATCTAAAGATGAAGAACAAGAAGAAGAGGAGGAGAACAGTGAAGGTTAGCTCATTATCTTGTCTGTTTACAGACTCTAGCCATGGTGCTGTTTTTCACTGGTTTAAAATCTTCAAATATAAAGAAAGAATTGTAAAAAAGATAAAAGAGGATGTCGTTCACAGTATTGCAATAAAATGTTTGCTAGAAATTAATAACTCTAATGCTTTTGTATATTTTGCAGACTTTTTTTATATAAAAAAAACAAAAACGAAAACTAAATTAAACAATAGATTCAGATCTTGAATTTAAGTGTACACTTGACATTGTATCAAAATAACTTAACTGAAAGGTCAGTTATAGGATAATCCTTTTGGATATAATTGAAGCACAATTTTGGCTCTTTTTAAATTTAAAAGATAGCATTTTTTAACTTGGAAAAGACTGACGAAGACTCTGTATAATTGTTGCTTACAGAAGAGCCAGAGGAAGAACATGAAGAAAAACCAAGTCCTAGCAAGACTCGGCCCTGGAAGGTAAGTTCTACACCTAAGTCCTAGCAAGACTTGGCCCTGGGAGGTAAGTTCTACACCTAAGTCCTATCAAGACTCGGCCCTGGGAGGCAAGACTTGGCACTGGGAGGTAATTTCTGCACCTAAGTCCTAGCAAGACTCGCCCCTGGGAGGTAAGTTCTACACCTAAGTCCAAGCAAGACTCGGCCCTGGGAGGTAAGTTCTACATCTAAGTTCTAGCAAGATTTGGCCTGGGAGGTAAGTTCTACACCTAAGTCCAAGCAAGGCTCAGCCCTGGGAGGTAAGTTCTACATCTAAGTCCTAGCAAGACGGCCCTGGGAGGTAAGATTTACACCTAAGCCATAGCAAAACTTGGCCCTGGCAGGTAAGTTTCACACCTAAACTAGCAAGACTTGGCCCTGGGAGGTAAGTTCTACATCTAGCAAGACTCTACCATGGGAGGCAAGACTCGGCCCTGGGAGGTAAGTTCTGCACCTAAGTCGCAGCAAGACTCGGCCCTGGAAGGTAAGTTTTACACCTAAGTTCAGCAAGACTCGGCCCTGGGAGGTAAGTTACCTAAGACCTAGCATGACTCGGCCCTGGGAGGTAAGTTCTACACCTAAGTCCTAGCAAGACTCGGCCCTGGGAGGTAAGTTTTACACCTAAGTTCAGCAAGACTCGGCCCTGGGAGGTAAGTTCTTCACCTAAGTCCAAGCAAGACTAAGCCCTGGGAGGTAAGTTTTTAGCCTTAGCAAGACTCATTTATGAAAAGTAAGTTCTAAGCCTAAGTCCTATGAAGACTTGGGCCTGAGAGATAAGTTCTAAGCCAAAGCAAGACTTGGCAATAGGAGGTAAGTTCCAAACCTAACTTCCGGCAAGTCTTTAACCATGAGAGATTAGTTCTATGCCAAAGCTAGACTTGACTCTTCAACGTAAGATTTTAACCCAGCAAGTCTTTCGCCTCTGAGAGGTTTTATACCTAAGCAAGATTGCCCTTCAAGCAAAGTTCTAAACAGGAGCAAGACTATTCTGACAGCAGTTCCAGACTATATAAGTTATATTTCCTTTCCAAGCAAGACTCAGCCCATCCGAGATTATTTATTAACTCAAGCAAGAATTGGCCCTTTGATCTTAGTTTTTATCCCAAGCAATTTCCTGCTCATTGCTAAATTCTAAACTCGTAAGACTATGCTCTTGGAGGTTAGTTCTTATCCCACTTGGAGGTAAATTTGGTGATAGAAGGTATATTCTAAGTTATTTGCCCTTGCATAAGTGATTTTTTACTCTCTCTTAATTGTCCATATAGACTCCAATATGTAAACTCTCTAACAGAACACAAAAGTTCCGATCGAATTCTTTCTTATAGACGGGATTTGATGATATTGTTAAATTATTGTAAACGAACTTTGAAGAAGCTAAATATAATGGAGCTATATTTAGCACCGACGAAGAGAACACTTCATGTGCAATCTCAATGGGGGCCTACCGATATCCAGAGTTACCTCCCATTGAGAGTGGCTTCCCTTGCTGATTGGGTAGTCCGGTTTAGAAGCGGTAATAAAGCGTAGCGTTAAAAGTGTAGATAAAAAGTTTCAAAGTGCTTTTGAAGTTAAAATGTATTGTCAAATTAACAAAAAAAGTGAAACAGGCATATAAGGAATAACCATCATCTTTGTAAAGTGATTTTAAGTAAATAACTAAATGCATCTTTACCTATTTACGTAACCGCACGCATACTTTATGAAAATTTATTTATTGGCTGGCATCGAAATTTTAGCTTTTTAAAACGTTCACTTTAGTATTCAGCCAATCACCGTTAAGTCATGCAAACAATGCTTATTAAGAAAGGGGCCTGGTGTTTTATGATCATGTAACGTAATCTAATTAGCAAGACTGGGTTTTACCAGCTGGAGGTGTGATAAAGGCCTTTTGAAGTTTAGTTGTAGATTTGTAAGAGGTCGAAAACGTTGCTTGTTGGGGGTAAAAGTGTTGTTTTAGGAAAGTGACTTGAGATTAAATATTCTAATTAATTGTCACACTGTTGTTTGAGACCCGAGACATTCATTATTTGATATTTGCAACTTAAAGCGCTCCGATCTGAATTTAATAAAATAGCATTCGGGAGAGTTTACCGAAACATATATAAACTTTATTAAAATAATAAAAATTGATTGTAAAACTAAATGAAATAAAAAAAATTAAAGAGAAATAAAGAGAAAAACGTGAAAAAATTACGAAACCATGTTTAAATACAGTCCGCACTCGTTGTGTCAAACTCACTTAAGTGGAAACTTCGGTTATCTCGAATTTATTTTACGGTCCCGTCAAAATGTGTTCATTTTACATATATTATTACGCCGCTTAACTCGAATTCGACTTAAACCATGTTTTCATAAGTCGAAGTAAATTTGAAACCCGCCGGCTAAAATATGCTATGTAAAATCATCGGATAAGTCGAAGTGTGAAATTTACCGCGGTCGAACAATGCGGGCAGTTTCAAAGAGACAACTTGTTGGCAAATAAGGTACCATTATTTAATTCTAATAAACGATTATTGCCTTTTCAGTAAAATATTCGCTTATGTAATTTATTGCAGTTAAAAAAAAATTTAATTACAATAATGATGTCACCACCAGATCAATAAAATATAAGTTCATCGGTTTAGGACAACAAATGCAAACAAACATGATCAAAACATAATCAATTTTCCCCCAACAAGACCGAGGCACAAAATAAAGCTCCAAATTAAAGATTATGAGGTGAATATTAAATTGAATTAGTTTACGTAATATTAAATTATTTTACAAAAGACGATTTAATACACAGTGATGACGGCGGCGATGTTACTCAAACACGCAAACTTTATGATGATGTTGTTTTTTACATGTTATAAATATAATCGAATTAATGTATATATTTTTTGTTTTGATATAAATATTGATCCATTGAAATGTTTATAAACGTGTTCTTGGGCATAAACGAGTACTAGCATTCACAATCAACATAAGAAACATATCTATGTATTCTAATTGTGCATTGGCGCTAATTCGGATGTGTCGAACTTCGGATATCTCGAATTAAAATCTACGGTCTCGACGACTTCGACACAACGAGTGTGGACTGTATATTCTAAATTGTATAAGAATAAGAAAGAAACTATTGGAGAAAAAATAGCATTATATTGAAAAATGTGTTAATACGAACATGGCACAAATCTATGAACTGAATGGCGTGAATTTAATTTGTAGGAAAAGGTTCAGTTATTAAAATAATCTTAGACTATTAAATTCCTGGCCAAAAATGTTGCATGGACATGAAAGAACATGTATAAAAGTGAACGGGCGTTTCATTAGCGGAAGTCAAACTTTATTTTACATCATGTGTTATAAATTCTACTAGTCTACCTTTTTTCGTTAACGGTTTCTTACTTTTCTTTCCCTTAAATCTGCCATTTTTGAGCATAAGAAATGCTTATTTTTATTCTTTATTACCGAAGGGGTCAAACATATGCATGTCTGTTTTAATATCAATCTCAGACCGGAACTACCCAGTGACAGGTGCGCGTTACAAAGGAAGGTAACTTAGAACAGAATATTGAGATAACTCTGTATATCGGTAGGACCCCATTTCTGTGACGTTTCGGAAATCCTATTTTAGCTTTTAGTGGCGCGGACCAAATTTATTTTAGTAAATTAAAATTTTATTAGCCCGAACTAATGCTACATATTTGTGCCTATAGTTCCAAATACATGTAATATTTCATACAAGAGCGGGTTAAATTGAAGTAATGCCGCTTAAATAGTTTCAGTATTGATGGTTATAGATTTGTTTCTATAGGGCTGTCAACTTGTTATATGTTGTATTTCAGCGTATTGTAAAGCCAGAAGGTGGTAAGGACATGACCCTGCCATTAGAGAAGAAGAGAGTGCTTCCATCATGGATGTTACAGATGGCAAAGAACCCTCCACCAGGTAGCAAGGCTACCACAAACAGACAGACAGGTATGTATTGGCAATTACAAGAATAAGACAGAGATTTAAATAAGGGAAAAATTAGCAGAGGGTAATCACACATTTTATGTTAACAGATTGTAATTTATCCAATGTATACTTGTTTTGATTTTATGTCATGGTCATGCATTTTTACATGGAATGATACCATCGTTTGGGATGGATCAAATTTGTACTGTTTATTGGTGTAAATATTGAGTTGTGCTCAACCCAGTGCTAGGCGGCGTGGGCAGTAATAAGCATTTCCATTACTGCCCATGAACAGGCTCAATGAAACCGAGCCTGCAATATTTTCATATTTGTTGTGGTCGAGGGTCTTCAAAGTTCCCTTTTCATCTATCTGAAAACCATATATTGATAATTCTGTACAGGTGTCAAATCGTTGTTTGATCATATAGAGGATTTCTTGTTCATATGTTTAACTGTAATTACTGCATTTCATTCAGGCTTATAATTTGACAATAGACACTGTTAGAAGGTCCGTACAGTGTGCATGCAAGATAAACATGTTTTGTTTTTATTTCAGCTAAAACACCATCAAAACAAAACAAAGACAATGATTATTCTCCGGCCAAAAAGAAAACTGCAGCCAGGAGACGGTAAGATGGCAGTTTTTGGAATAAAGTTTTTAATAATTTAAAAGCTTACAGCAAGTGTTGCTGAAGTAGGAAAGCATTCACTGTAAACCATGTTCAGCTCAGTTATAGTATTTGATGGTTTTATTGACTTAGTCATTACACCCAGAAACTGACTAGACAAAATGTGTACAGTGCTAATCTTTTAAGTGCTTTGCACAATTAGTGCACCTTTTGTGACTAGTCTAGATTAAATTCAACCTGCACATCTGCACAGTCTTATCTAGATGTACACTCTAAACTATTCAGTAAATTGTTTTGCAAAGTACCTCTTTTAACAATGAATGGACTAGAAAATTTAATAACACTTACAAAATTTCTGAACCTGATAAATTTACATAGATGTACAGGCTGATCTTGCTCTGAGTTGGCAGAAACCATACTAGTTAGGTGGAGAAGACTTGAAGGTTGTGTTCTTTTTAAAATTAATCAGG
>JAZAYU010001129.1:0-82880 GCA_038501625.1 Corbicula japonica | reverse complement strand
AAAATTCTACACTTACTACGTCAACAGTTTTCAAGATATCGACTTGAAACTTTAAACATATGTTCGTGAGTACATTTGCGCAAATGTTTTTTTTTTCTCATGTGGATCAGTCCATTATTTTTCGGAGGGAGCACGATTTAACAAAATCTTGTGACGCGAACTACTTCTACAGTTTTTAAGATATTTACTTGAAACTTGATACATATGTTCAGCATGAAGTGTAGATGTGCGTGACATATTTTTCGTGTGGATCAGTCCATTATTTTTTGCAGGGGACATGATTTAACAAAATCGTGTTATGCAAAATTCTACAGTTTTTAAGATATAAGACTTGAAACTAAAATTGTATGTTCTGCATGAAGTGCGCATGTAAGCGACATATTTGTTTGTGGATCAGTCCATTTTTTTTTTGGAGGGGAGCATTATTTAACAAAATCTCTTATTTTTAATCTTATGACGCAAACTACTTCTTCAGTTTTCAAACTTTAAACATACGTTTGTGAGTAGATTTCCATGACATACTTTATTTCATGTGGATCAGTCCATTATTTTTTAGCAGGGGAGTATGATTCAACAAAACCTTATGACACGAACTACTTCTACAGTTTTTAAGATATTGACTTGAAACTTGATACATTTGTTCGGCATGAAGTGTAGATGTGCGTGACATATTTTTCGTGTGGATCAGTCCATTATTTTTTGCAGGGACATGATTTAACAAAATCGTGTTATGCAAACTTCTACACTTACTACGTCAACAGTTTTCAAGATATCGACTTGAAACTTTAAACATATGTTCGCGAGTACATTTGTGCACATTTTTTTTTTCTCATGTGGATCAGTCCATTATTTTTCGGAGGGGAGCATGATTTAACAAAATCTTGTGACGCGCACTACTTCTACAGTTTTTAAGATATTGACTTGAAACTTGATACACATGTTAGGCATGAAGTGTAGATGTGCGTGACATATTTTTCGTATGGATCAGTCCATTATTTTTTGCAGGGGACATGATTTAACAAAATCGTGTTATGCAAACTTCTACACTTACTACGTCAGCAGTTTTCAAGATATCGACTTGAAATTTTAAACATATGTTCGCGAGTACATTTGCTCACATTTTTTTTTGTCTCATGTGGATCAGTCCATTATTTTTCGGAGGGGAGCATGATTTAACAAAATCTTGTGACGCGCACTACTTCTACAGTTTTTAAGATATTGACTTGAAACTTGATACACATGTTAGGCATGAAGTGTAGATGTGCGTGACATATTTTTCGTATGGATCAGTCCATTATTTTTTGCAGGGGACATGATTTAACAAAATCGTGTTATGCAAACTTCTACACACTACGTCAGCAGTTTTCAAGATATCGACTTGAAACTTTAAACATATGTTCGTGATTACATTTGCGCAATTTTTTTTTCTCATGTGGATCAGTCCATTATTTTTCGGAAGGGAGCATGATTCAACAAAATCTTGTAACATGAACTACTTCTACAGTTTTTAAGATATTGACTTGAAACTTGATACATATGTTCGGCATGAAGTGTAGATGTGCGTGACATATTTTTCGTGTGGATCAGTCCATTATTTTTTTGCAGGGGACATGATTTAAAAAATTGTGTTTTGCAAACTTCTACAGTTTTCAAGATATCGACTTGAAACTGAAATCATATGTTCTGCATGAAGTGCGCATGTTAGTGACATATTTTTTATGGATCAGTCCATTTTTGGTTGGAGGGGAGCATTATTTAACAAAATCTTATGACACAAACTACTTCTCCAGTTTTCAAACTTTTAACATACATTCGTGATTAGATTTGCATGACATATTTTTTTTCATTTGGATCAGTCCATTATTTTTTAGAAGGGGAGCACGATTCAACAAAACCTTGTGACGTCAACTACTTTTACAGTTTTGTTTACATCCGGTGAAAACCCAAGTCGCTATTTTTAAACACAACTTTTGCAACAAATTTTCAGGATTTCAATTATTTTTCAACTTTCACCCATGAAAGATGCAAACATCATTTCTGTATACTCTGACAAAGCAGTATTGCGGGGGTATTAATCACCTTCAGTGATAGCTCTAGTTTTGCTAAAAATGCATTTCTTGCATAAAAAGGTCAAGCAAACAGCAATTTGCTCTTAATTCCTTGTTTTGTTTTAAAAGAACCCCTCATTAGTAGGAAAAGCAGAAATATGATTAATCAATAGCACATTTGTTTAAATAAACCCCTTTCAAAGTATCAAATTTTAAAATTACCTCCCTTTTTATTAAAGACTGTTGTAATTTTGACCCTGCGGTGTAAGTAAATGGTATTGGATTCACTTAAGAAAACAATCAATAAAGATTAAAAAGACATTAGATAATTTATTTCAAGACAAAACAGTTCTTTCCACAACCTCTCTTGACGTAGGGAAGAAACGAAACTAGCATACATTGTAAACATATACAATTAATGACCAATTAGAACTTTGTTTGAGTGTATTTGTCAAGTATTCTTATAACTTCATTAATGAATCATTTTTGCAATTTAACAACAGATCACACATAAGATGATAGGCGCGCATTAAAACATGCGAGGTCAGTACTCTATTAGGTAAATGACTTATATTGCATCAAAAATATCAGTTTTGGTAAACTATTGTCCACATAAGCATGCTGAAACACATGTATGTTTTCGTATAAGTTATAAGGAACTTTTGAATCTTTTTGGCGGCAATTTATCATTTTCTAAATGCCCGCTTGTTTCAATATTAAGATGATATTTAATACGTGATTTCACGCATGTCATTAAATGTAATAAAAAGGTGTTATACGATCGAGATAGATGAGACTAGAATACACATATGAGAAAATGAATATATCTCTATATGTGCTTGAATATATACATGATATTTATATATAATTTTATAAATTTAGAAATGTGAAGAGGAAATGCTGTTCGAATGTAATAAAAATTTAAGACACATTAACACCTAAAGTTGTTTTTATTATCGTCTAGAAATAGACTGTTTTCAATAAAATCCCTCTCCACCCCAACTGATAAGTAATTTCAAGCCTGCGAATGAAGATGTTCGCTAGTATAGACACAACTTAACAGCAATTTTATTTGTGCAAGATAAAAAAATATAGAGAAAGAGAGAGGCCTAAAGACTATTAGTTATGCAAAAAAGTAAAACATTTTCTATACATTTCGTATCTGCCAACCATAAAAATATTAAATTTATGTACTTACTTATCTTGTAAATGCTTGAAGCCGCTTATGAGAAATAAGTCATTGGCCTTATCTAATAAATATCTAAAACATTTAGGACATTAATTTATGTCACTTTTATCTCAAGATGTCCCATATGTACAAAAAATTTAATATAGACTGGTTGATTTTAATTATTGCAAAATAAAGCGCAGCAATGAAGCACATCATTTGCAAATTATCCACAAACACTATTCTGTATAAAATACAGGCATCTTTTAACATTGGGCAAGAAATAATACATGGTCCTAATTTAAGGGAGGGTCAGGCCTTCCGAAAGATTAACAAGGCGCCTAAATGTGAAGCGCAAGCGAAATCATCAGCCAGCCTACTTTAACATTCTATGAATAACATCAACCTTTAGATTGCCTTAGGGCCCAGTATTGAAACATAATACTTATCCAAGTTTTGAAATCGACTCATAACATTAAAGAAACTTTAATTAGAAGAACAGTTTGCCCTATAATAGTATATTTTGCAAACTGAAAGTTTATAAAGGTTTTTCGGATGCCTTAAAGGCAATCTTGGAAGCTTTGTAGGTTTCCCGCCCCAGCCCCATCGTGTTTGGTTTGGCTTAATCTGGTTTGGCTTCAAGTGCTCTGGCCTCAGTGTGATCATCAAGTAACATCACATTTTGATAGTCGGTTGGGTGAATTAGGGCCGGGGCGGATTGAGTGTGTTTAATTTCTGTGGGACTTGCGGACGGTGTGGGTTTGGTGCGATTCAGATGTTGTATCCCCCCAGTAAAGGGGTATATGAAAACTAGACGGACAATATATGCTCGTTTTCTCTATAATCTTTCATAATAATGATACCACATTAAAGGCTCCATGTTCACCGCCCTATGCATACCATCGTTTGGGATGGATCAAAATTGTACTGTTTATCTGTGTAAATATTGAGTTGCGCTCAACCCGGGGCTAGGCGGCGTGGGCAGTAATTGGCATTTCCATTACTGCCCATGGACAGGCTCAATGAAACCAAGCCTGCAATATTTTCATATTTGTCGTGGTCGAGGGTCTTCAAAGTTCCCTATTCATCTATTTTAATATCACAGTAGCGTTGTTTGTGCCGTGGTGTGGCGGCTGTAAAAAGTCTCCCCGTACATTCAATCAGTGCTGTTATCAGTTACGTCATTTGAAGGTCGTCGATCACAATATTTATGTACTATGTTAATAGTACTTTTAAATTCGTTTTTTTTTTGGTTTTTAATAATTTGGCCAGTTTAAAGATGGGTGGTTACAATATCCCAGCCAATATAAATTTTGATATTGTTCAATCACCCCCAAGGATATACTTCCTACTTTTTAAATTTTGCCTTTGGCGTTGTCTTTGATATGCAGGATTTATATTCTAAGATAACTTCTCAAAATTCTATACTGTTTAGTTCCGCCCATTGTTTTCTCGTTTAGGGCAAACCATTTCTTTTATCTGGAGACCATACGCCGCTGAACATGGAATGGTATTAATCTGAAAATACCACATTGATGGTTCCATGTTCACCGCCATATGCATACCATCGTTTGGGATGTGTCGAAATTGTACTGTTTATTGGTGTAAATATTGTGTTGCGCCCAACCCGGGACTAGGCGGCATGGGCAGAAATTAGCATTTCCATTACTGCCCATGAACAGGCTCAATCAAACCGAGCCTGCAATATTTTCATATTCGTCGTGGTCGAGGGTCTTCAAAGTTCCCGTTTCATCTATTTTAATAAATCGTTGCATAGCGTGTCCAGTTAAATATGATTCTAAAAACAGATTCTCATTCGTTATGATCAATTTATTTTGAAACTTTTTCTACCAATGTACACGGCTGGTCCACATATAAATTTTTTTTATACGCGGCTGATTGTTAAGTCACATTCAATAAATTTCGTCTGCAGTTTTATATAAGTAAATAGAACCTTGAAGAAGAAAAATAATCTCTTCCTTTTAAAGGCTGTTTTTTAAAAAAGTAGGAGAAATGATTTAACTCGCTCCTAATATTTTAATAGATCAAAACAAAGCGGTTTCTTTCAAGGCATTTTTCTCGTAAATTAATACTGGTATCCTTAGTTTTGATATGGGCAATGTTTGAAAAGTGTGCGGCGTGCGGTTGTATTGAAAGCATATAGAACTAATATTTCTTAACTACACCTAACAGAAATATAATTAAAAATCCTTAAATTCAAAATAGCTTTTCAATTCTATAAGCTTCTTATGTTTTATATGTTTGTGTGCTTTTGCATGCAACATTGTTGAGTCGATGGGTGGGTTGGAGTTATTTCGCCAAGACAACTTGTTTTGTGATATGAGAACCTGTTGTGGCATGTCTGAGGTTGATGCACCCTAGAAACTGGTTTAAACCCCCAGTGGAAATTTGTTTTGTGGTAACCCCAAGGGTTCTCTTTTCGTTAATTGTTTGTGACGTAGTATTCGAATTTACAAAAATGCTCTCTCTTCCTTTCTTCTTTTTCGCTGCGTGGGGAGGCTGTGTTTTGTGAGTGTTGCGATTCCTGATATGCATATTTCACTTTTGTTTTAATTCATAAAACGTTCTTTATACATTGTACATGGCACTACATGGAGGATTTCATTATTGTTGAAAGAAATGCTAAACATTCGAGACTTCCACAGTTTTAAAGTAATTTGAAAGGTTAACAACTGATATTGTTGAAAACTGTCCTTGTGCGTAAGGTAGACATATATAATGTCTCATAATATAAACTAAATTTTGACTTTTGATATTTGTATTGCTATAACTGGTTATTTATTTGGGCATACTTTTTAAAGAATATGGATACATAACCTTTTGGAATCAAAATAAAAGGCAATATTTTTATAAATATAAACACAAATTTTACTTAAAAAGACACACTATGATGTATACTGTCAACTGTCTTATTCGACTTCGCTGGCAGGCAAGCAACAAAACAAAACAACAAAAACATTCACATTTGTATTTATGTAAAACAACGTAAACTTCAGTTTGCAAATTTCTTATTTATTTCATCGAGTTTCTTACCATGCTGAAAAATAATAAATAAAGACATTTTTAATAATAAACAGTAATAATTGTCATACAAACAGTTGTTACATTCAATCAGTGTTGTTATCAGATCCGTCCTTCGTCAAGCACGCTACTTATGTACTGTACTTCTAAAAATTACTTCTTGTGTTTTAATTTTTCGGTCAGTTTTAAGATTGGTGTTTTCAACATCACAGCCAATATAAATTTGGATATTGTTCAATCACCTCTAGGATATAAATCCTATTTTATTTTATTTTTTTTGCCTTTGGCGTTCTCTTTGATATACAGGATTCATATTCTCATATCCTTTTGTCAGGCCACCATAAATGTGGAAGTTCATATTCGACCCTTTTTATAATGCATTTACTAATACAGCATATACTCGTACAACAGTTATATCGTCAGTGAAGTCACCCAAATGGCACCAGCTGCACATAAACAGCGGTTTATTTGCGTTTCTATGTTGTGGTTTTATGAAATTATTAATATATATCCACATTAACTATAAACATTCTTCAATGAAGTATTTACATTGGAAATATCGTGTTACTAGAGGATGCGAAATAGAACTTTATACATTATAGATGATAAACACCTAAATAAAGCTATAAACGTCACGTCATGTTTTGAGCAACACCGTAGCAAAAGTAAATAATCATAGAGTCACAATTATAAAATGTCACATTAATTACTCCCTAATTAGGTCATTTTTTTATAAAATGTAAGTTAGTTGTTAATTGTATTTAATATTATAAGATCTCTTAATTGAAGCTTATTATGAATATCGTTAGCCTTGTAAACATTTAAGAAAGGTTTATACAAATATATACCTCGACAAGACACACCAACATCTTCATTGTGTCCGCAGTTGTTCGATTCAGAATGCGCACATGCAAAAATACTTGATTCTGTGCCATTACAAACAACATCATCAAGGACGATAGGTAACGTACCCGGTCCGAAGTAAGCATTCTGATGTTGCGTGGCTGATGACCTGTTATAAAACGTATTATAAACTTGATTATAATATTATAAACTCGATAATACCATTGAAAAAAGACATGTATATTTTGTGTGCTTTGTTCTGTCCTTTATGAAAAAGCATTTTAAAACTCAGTGGCAATTAGGAACTCGGGCTACGTTTTGAAATACCTAAAGCCCGGGCCAGTTCTTTTCAGGATTACTCGTGACCCACTTAAGCACGTACTAAATTGTAACCACATTTCTTAATTGTTTACAGTAATTACAGTCAAGGATAAATTTTAATTAAAATGTTCTTGCAAGGAAAAATGCAATATTTTATTACTTGTAATGAATAAATAGCTTATTTACTGATATTCTTTCAAGGAAAAGGGACAGCCTATCAAATTATACTGTACACACTTTCCCTGCTTTCCATGTACACCTGAACTTAAAACAATACATCAATCTATCATACACCAGGCGTACTTTTATGAGGCCCGACTGTATGTTAAACCGCACGATTGTATTAACGCAGGTTCACCATCACTGTTTACAAGTTATCAGCTAACCGTTACGCCCATTTCTAGTGTTGTTTGAATGCTTCAAAAATGTGACATTGGGTTGTAATTGTTATAAATTTACATTCAGTTGTAAACTCTTATAGATTTAGCAGCGGCTTAAATTCCAACACATCTGTGAAAAGCTGTTTTACAGTCTTGCTTTCCTATTGCCTGATCCCCCACATTCCATTAACCGTCAACGAACATTACCTATGTCGTTAAGTTAATTAATTGTCAGTTAAATGAAACCTTTTCTCTTACCGAGAAATATAATTTAAGATAAAATACCGTTCATGTTAATTCTAATTTACCGAGTTCACTATAGATCTAAGGAGGATAACAAATGGTTAGATGGGATTTAAAAGAGGGAATTGGATACCATGGTAAGTAAATTGTCTCGCTTTCTTTGATAATGCATATATCAAATAAAGATATTGGTCATGCGGATCTCCTATATTTACTTTAAACGGTCAAAAACTCAAATTTGCAAACGATTCGGTAATTTTTGAGAACATTCTCAACAACTACACAAGAAAATCGCAAAAAAGGCAAAGTCGCTCTCTAAAAGTCAATATTTTGAAAATTAAGCAAAGTCCTGAGCATTTTTTAATGTTCTAAAGGTTTGTTTAAAAACATGCCCTTATATGTAATAAGCCTCCACTATTTCTATGGGCAACAAGTTAAAAAGTTGAATGTGGACGCATAAGTAGAAGTTTACATTAATTTTTCAACATTACCGTATGGATAGCAAATGTTTTAAAGGCCACGTTTTTCATGTAAAACACAACTGTGTTTGCTTTCTGTGTCGGCTTGATGTGGCCATTCCTGATATGCATATTTTAATTTCATACAAAATCGACTATTTGACTGTCATTTTTCCGAATATTTACACTTCAACTTCATTCTCTACGATGAAGTCTTATTCACCTCACGAATCATAATTTCTAATGGTAAACAGTGTGACGTAATAGTTTAACAGGCGTGGCTCCTGAAGAACCGTTCACAGTTTATTGGACGTTGCATAATGTTTTGACGTGTGACGTCGCCGAGCACGCACGTTTTGACACGAGTTGTTGCGAAAAAGCGTGCAGTCACTCACTTTGTCGTGAACGTGGCTGTTCTAACAGCCACAAGGAAAAGCCGCCATATAACGAATTCTTCTAATAATTTCTGTATTAATGAGAGTATTTATGTGTGTTAATAAAAGGATTGAATCGCTATTTGATGTTTTTAATTTGGGTATGAAAAACAGGTGGATTGTTTAAAGTACCCATGAAGCCCTTCATGCAAACGTATTTTCCATACCCAAATGAAAACCATCAAAAATCGATTCAATCCTTAAATATTTAATCTGTATCGCTAAATCATCATTTCAAATCTGACCCACTTTCGTATTTCCCGGGACCTTTTGCTTATTAGTAATACTATATATACTAGGTTGAAATTACTTGTAAATATTTATCATGCAAACCTCATAATATCTGCTATTCATCCATTGACATGTCATTTTTCTCCGTTTCAGATTTAAAATATTACTAATTGAGCACCACTTGGCTTAAAAGAAACACTAATGTAAAAAAAATTGCTTTTACACTTTATTTATAAACTTAAGAAGATAAAGGGCAATGTAAATTTCGTAAAAACCATCTGTAAATTTAAAAAGAAAGGTAACCAACATGATATTTTACAGCGCTCTGCAGGCCTGGTAATTAACCCTTCAACAGTTGATCATTATGCTTACCTCTTTGGTTGCACGACGGTGGCAGGGGTTTAAGAGTTTCTGAAGTTTTATGGGGAAATCGTTTCTTAAAAGAACCTAGAAGCACGATTTGTTTCTTTTATCCCTGTAATCGTGTTCTTGTTGATTTTAATCCAGGAGCTCTGATTTCGGTAAGATCATTGAGTACCCGCCCTTTGGCTTTGAAATGCTATTAGATTCTTTTGTATTATATGTTTCTTTTTGCTTTTGCAGGCAACATTGTTGAGCCGATACGTGGGTTGGAGTTGTTTCCCCAAGACAACTTGTACTTGTTTTGTGATATGAGAACCTGTTGGAGCAAGTGTGAGGTTGGTGCACCCTAGAACCTGGTTTAAACCCCAAGTAGCAATTTGCCACTGGCCGTTCCAAGGCGGTTACCCCTCGGGTTCTCATTTTTGTTGTTTAGGTGTGTGGGGGATAATCAGTAGATCATAAAGTGTCAAAGCTATTTTACATACAGATAAATTATCGGAAATATAACGATCAAACAGTCGATTTTATATGAGATTTACATGAAAAACGTTGATTTCCAAAACACCTCATGTCCCTGTGTTTATGTTGAAAATTGATGAAAAACTTAGAAGCTTATGGCATATCAGGACATGCTTTAAACGAAGCTTTAAGACGCAATACTGCCTAGGACTATGCTTTATTGTCGAGTTATTGACTTTTAAAGAGCAGTTTTGCCTTTTTTGCGATTTTCTAGTGCAGATGTTGAGAATGTTCTTAGTTGTTACCAAACGTTTTGCGAATTTGAGATGACCATCGTTTAAAGTAAATTCCAGAGAACAGCGTGGACAATATCTTTATCTGATATATTTATTATCAAAGAAATGCTAGACGATTTACTTACCATGGTACCCTATTCCCACCTTAAAATCGTATCTAGCCTTGCGTTCTCCTCTTTGGATCAATAGTGAACGATTTGACTCGGTGTAATCGTGTCTCTTAACTGAACATGATCTTTTGTCTCGAATATCAATTTGACATTATCAACGCATTTTACGACATACGAGTATAGATTACATGAAATAATAATAAAAGTCAACATGCAAACCTGATGAACTTTGTTTTTAAGATCATCGCTAATTTTTTCAACTGCCGATTAAAAGTATTAAACTTTTTTTGAAAAGTTATGCTACATTGTTTGCAAATTTATTGTTTTAAATGGAAAGTGATTAAGGTATTGCGCCCTTCGCCATTGCTTTGCCATAGACAAAAAAGAAAAATATAAAAATCACTCAAACGGCACAATGCACTTCCATCAAACTTTGCACAAATAAATGTTATAAATGTATGATTATTTTGCATACGTTAAGAAAAAGTTAGAACAGTTTTTAGACCTAACAAATCTCGAAAATTCTATTTGCAATTTATCAGAAAGCAACACAAAGCAACAATTCAAATGTCAACATGCATGAAATGATAATGGCAACAATATCTAAGGTCCATGATAAGAATTTTAAATTGTGAAGAGAGAAATCAACAATTTTATTTTTATGTCATCCATTTTTGCGACCAGGAAATTGAAGGTCAAACACACTTTTACAAATAACTCACATTGTACACATTTGTTAGATAAAAAGACCTTAGGTATCGTTGCCTTTATCTCAATACTCATCAAGACATTAAAATTGGTGTTTAGTGCTGCTTCGTTTTTGTGATAAATTGCAAATAAAATTTTAGAGTTTTTTGGGCTAACTATTGATCTTTATTGTTCTTAACTTTTCTTAGCGTTTTATTTTGTCTATGTCAAGCAATGGCGAAAGGCTCAATACAATGATCGTAGTCACATACTAAGACCAGTATAAATGTGACTCAACATATGCAAATTGAAGATAATAACATGCATTTATAAAATTTTCATTGAAAGGAATTGTGCCGTTAGAGATATTTGATAATTCTCTTTTTACCGACAAACGCGCAATGATGAATGTTAACGGTCCTGAAGTCCTTTCTTAATCAAGGGAAGAAACAAAATTAGAATAGATTTTAAACATGTGCATTAAATGACCAATTAGAAATTTTGATCAGTGTATTTATTGATAAGCAGTCTGTGACATGATGCTCACATCAAGCCTTTTAAGTTACTTATGTGTAGAGAAACCTCCTGATATCATTAATCTACTAATTAAATGATCGTCATATTTTACACTTATCTTTAATATGTAATAAAATATCTTAAAAACGAATTGATATAAATATAAATACCAAGGCAAGCCAAGCATTTTACAAACAACACGAGCCGACATGTCAGTAAAGTCATCATCGCAAACTGTACCCCAAATCCCGTTTTGACGTACTTCTAGCCGTCCTTCGTAGAAGCCCGGTCCGTTCACAAGACGAACAGTAGCTTTAAATAGAAATGAATGGAATAAAAACAATAGCCAAACGGTAACTTTTAAATCACATTTTCCTGAGAAATCTTTAGATTCGAAATTATAAACTGCATTTGAATGATCAAAAAAATAAAAACGTTGATTTTTCTACTCAAAATGGAAAGTTCGTTTCAAGAAACTCAGATAATGATGTCAGTATCATTTCACTCAAGTTCACATTTGAATTGTTGTTTTGTGTTGCTTTGATTTCGTAATAAATTACAAATATAATTTTAGGGATTTTTTTAAGTCTAACTATTTTCCTTTATTGTTCTTACTTTTATTAACGTATGAACGTATGTTAAATAATCATACACTTATAGCATTGAATTGTGCAAAGTTTGATGAAACTGCATTGTGCTGTGTGACAGATTCCGATATTTTTCTTCAATGTCCATGACAAATCAATGGCAAACGGAGCAATGCCTTTTAAACTCTTTTTTTTCTTAACAACTTCACCGTACTGATTTACATGTAAATTGTTTTGGCATAAGAACAGGTTACATTATAGTCCCATAGACTCCCAGTATATCTTCATCTCCTACTCTGAAATAGCTATTTGGATAAAGCCCTTAGAATCTGACTTCTGCGAATAAATTAAAAAAAAAGGTGAAATATGCATATCAGGAATCGCCACATTCAGAAAAAACAGCCTCCCCACACAGTCAAGAAGAAGAGAGGGGGAGAGAGCATGGTTAATAAAATAATCAGTTTCAAAAAAGACACCACTAACAATAAACAAAAATGAGAACCCGAGGGGTTACCGCCTTGGAACGGTCAGTGGCAAATCAAATTGCCACTGGGGGTTTAAACCAGGTTCTAGGGTGCACCAACCTCACACTTGCCCCAACAGGTTCTCATATCACAAAACAAGTACAAGTTGTCTTGGTGAAAAGACTCCAACCCACTTATCTGCTTAACAATGTTGCATGCAAAAGCACACAAACATATAAAACATAAGAAGCTAAGAGCATTGCAAAGCCGAAAGGGGTACTCAATGATCTTACCGAGACCAGAGCTCCTGGAGTAAAATCAGCAAGAACACGATGACAGGGATAAAAGAAACAAATCGAGTTTCTAGGTTCTTTTAAGAAAAGATTTCCCCAATAACCTTCATAAACTCTTAAACCCCTGCCACCGTCGTGCAACCAAAGAGGTAAGCATAATGATCAACTGTAGAAGGGTTAATCACCAGGCCTGCAGAGCGCTGTAAAATATCATGTTGGTATCAAGATGGGCTGTTTAAAAAAATGGCTGGTTAGGGTTTTCCTGTTATAGAAATGTACAACAAACAGTTACTTCCATTTTCCTACTTTGCAGAGGTGTCTCATCATGCCCTTTAACGATTTGTTATGTTTCATCAAAATAGCACCATCCGTTAAAAAAAATTCTAAAATAAAGGGCAAAAAATGTCAGGAGTGTGACAAAAAAGTGTGACACTTTTCAAAATCACATTTGTTAAGACCATTATTATTTGAAAAAAAGCTTGAGTAAAGGCAAGTTTTAGTGTTGTTTTAGTTAAAGTTGCATTTATTAGGCATCAAATAATGATAAAATTAAGCATATTATACTTAAAGTAATCAAAATTTAAGCTATTAAGTCAAGCGAGGTAGATTAGAAAATACCTCAAGAAAATCAATACCTATTTGCTTTATAAATTTATAGGACTTTAAAGATTAATAGTAAATAAGAAATGGTTTGTGTATCATTAAGTTTCCTGTTTCTAGATGTAATAATTATAATATTATCACCTCTAGTGAAATTATATTTGTCTGCAGCTCCCTTCAGGGAATGTCAGCTAAATTTGTCAGGAGTGTGATATTATGCACATATTGCAATATGCTGTCAACATATCCTTTACATGAAAACAAGAGCATGTTTTTCCTAGAAGTCTTTGTCATTTTTTGTTAAATTGTGACAAACAGGAATGGCCTTAGTGAAACATTTTTGAGTACACTGCACCTATGCGGTTGTCAGAAGTGTGACACACTTTTTTAACAAAATGAATTTTTTATCTTTATGCGATACCACAAGTTCTAAAGCACTTATATTTGATTCTTCAACATGTATTTTAACAGAAATACACATTAAATAATAAAAAACAGTAATACTTGTATTTAAGCACATTAATTAAAATTCTTTGATTTATTTAATATAGGTCAATAAAGCTCCATAAAATTTTTATTCTGCCACATATGGGAATAACTTGATTGATTTTGATCACTGTAAAGACTGTACAAACATATGGACCAACCAGTTTGGACTTGTTATTAACTTAAATTCTTTACATTTTTTCACTTCACTTGCCATTTTTCATATGACAATATCTCAGCAACCAGTTGACCGATTAAAAAAAAATTCAGTTTTATACTCAGTTTCAATAAGCAAAAAATTCAGGATAACAAGTTTGGAATTTGAACGAACTTTAATTTTTCACATTTTTTTCACTTTTCCAGCCATTTTTTTAAACAGCCCAGATAAAAATTTTCATACACTCAAAATACAAATGCAAATGTATAGTTTCAACTTCTTCTAAACACTGTGCATTTTCAACCAATCACCGAGACATGTTATCTAATGGTCCCGAGCCACCTGAATTACTGAAGTGTTATCAAAAAGCAAGTAAAAATGAAATACAAATTTACACTAAGGTTCTCAGAGGTAATTTTCACAACCAAGTGTTGTTTATGTTTAAACAAACAGAGTGTATGTGTTCAATGAGGTGACATGTTAAATACTCACCGAAAACGAAACATGGAAAGTTTCCACAGATTTATTTGTCTTCCGAGTTTCCTATACATGCAAGACCTGACTGGGTTGGCTCAGGATTAGTACAAGTTCTGGTCCGTGTCTTTAATGCTTCACCACATGTCACCGAACAGGATGACCAAGAGGACCAGCTGGTCCATCCGCCATTGACCGCTGTTGTTTAAAATTTTTAAAAAAAAGAACAATTCTGACAAGTCTATGCTATAAAAAGGAAAAGTTTGCCCTTTATGCCGCAGAAGCAACGAAATCTCAAGCAAAACTATTTCACCGAAGCATTTGTGTATGAGCATCTGTAGATGACATTTCTGGGCAGCCTACAGATTTATTTTATATACTGTTCAATTGTATGTATGAATATGTCTGCATTGTGTGTTTTGTCAGTATTCGTCCTATGTTGTGTCTGTTATGTCATAGTTTGTCACAGTCAATAATCCCAATAAACCCACACATAGCTCTTTTTCATACATGTTTTCACTAACCTGTGTGACGGACCTCTTATTTTCAATGTTCCCGCACAGGGAATCGGCACATAACTTTTTTCTAATTCTTCGAATTTATGTTATAGTATATGACAAGGGATTTTTCTTGCTGATTTCCCTAACTAAATCCATGTGGACACGGGTCTGCAACACTGTTTTGTACGAGTAATTCACATTTCCAACGCATTTTATGCCAAAATCCTTGGTTCAGTTTGAAGGAGTGAACACAATGATTCTCTGACCATCAATGGTCTATCGCAAAGTGTTCTGTAGCTTACAGTTTATACATCTTTTTATTCAACACAAAATAGATGAAAGTCGGCCATCAATGTTTTGCATTAGTGGTGATGTCTGATTGGCTCAACATGATATAGACTTTAGCCAATCAGATTATTGTTTCTTTGCACATCTCCTACTTGCAAAATGGCTACTAGTTAAACTTAGTTCATCAAAAAAATAAAGTTATTTATGCTGCGAGAAAAAAACTCTTGTCATGTCAAAGGAATAAAAAAAAGTTATATTCCGATTTCCTGTATGTTCCCGCACTTTACCTGAACGCATGCTTATTTCATTTTAATTGTTTTTATATCATCATTATTCACGTTACCCACATGTTTTGATCTTGATTTTTTTTTCATAATATCCAATTTACTTAATAGAAATTGATGAAAGCTAGCCCTTGTTTTTCTTGCTAGGTATTTGTTTATCAATCATGTGAATTCACGGGTATTCTCAGGCCAGACTAGAACTTCTTGCACACCCCCCCCAAAACAGGACTCATTAGACTGCGACATTTCGTTTTTAAGTAAACGTGATATACAGTGTTAGAAAATACAGAAAAGAGCATAAAGGTACCGAAAACACATAACGCTAAAATAGAAATGCTATAAATAAATTTGCTGAATCTAGTCAAACGATTGCAGGCTGGACCTTATGTAAGTAGCAAATCTAAATTGATAGTTTTGAAGAATGGATGTAGTTTTTTTACGTTTGTTTTAAATTTTACTATTTACAAGAAAAATGAGTCTCGCAACCTTACCCACCTTTCATACTGCCGCGCATGCAGAGCAAATGAATGTGATTTTTTTATAAATTCAAATCTGCCTATGTCGATTAGAGCAAATTTATAACAATTATCGTAACCGAAAATATCACGACGAAATCGTAAAATGTAATCGATTACATTTTGGATGAACAAAGAATACCAGTGTGAATAAAAGTATTATTCGAACGTGATTTATGTGTGACTAAATCACATATTCCGTCTTTAGATGACAAAAAAGCGTCCATACATATTTTAAGAACTTCATGTGAAATACAACAAAACTGGCCAAAGCGAAGATATGATTTTTCAGATTCAGAAAAAGATAATGACGCAAAAAGTAATGTTAAAATATTTGAAAAAACAGACTTTTCAAAAGGAAAGTAAACACTGATTCTGACTTAATAAATTTACCTGATCGAAAATTATTTAATGTGCTGTCTGTATGGTTGGTAAAAACTATGAAGTTTTTATTCAGCTGAGTTGTGGAGTCCTTAAATGTTTGATTGAATCCGACTTGGATCACCTCGAACCTGTCGTCAACATTTTCTAGTTGGTCGGAGACAATATTTTTTGTTTGGTTAATCAGCATGTCGACCTTGAATTCGAACTCTTTCATGGTTTTATCGATATCTATGGTCAGTTGATTTACACGTTTGTTGTTATCACTTATGCTTTTCTGCATTTCTTCATTCATTTCTGAGAAGCCGCGTTTATGAATGTTCCATGCGTTTGTCAACGCAGAATAAAGACGATCTCCACTCTGCCGGTTCACTGAAGTCTCCTTGATGTTTTCGATCATTGTTTCAATATCAGAAAGTCTCTCAAGTATACCTGTGTCTGAAACAGAAATCAACATGGTAGTTTAGTTGTGAAGCCCTATGTTTCCAGATTATCGGTCTGAAATGATGAAAGCGAATTTGGATAACTTAACTTCGCTGCATTGACTGTGGTGTGCAGAATTTATATTCTCTGATCCCCTGTCAAAATTCTATTCTGTTTAGTTCCGTCTACTGTGTTTTCGTTGAGGGCAACATATAAAAACCTATTAACTAAATTGCCGATAGGTTACATGTTTAAGTAACATGTCCTACCTGATGTTTGTCCAGAAGAAAAACTGTTACTAGTTGGCGAGCCGAGTCTAGATTCCAACATGTCTACTCTGGATTCGAGCTTTGCTCTTTCCAGCATTTCTCTTTGAAGAATATTTTGCAAAATATCCACCAATTTACAGTCACAAATTTTAGAAATCGAATAGCGAACAAGTAGAAGAAAAACTATAACAAAACATTTTCCATCCATTTTGAATGTTTCACAAACCCTAACATGTGGTGGCTATGCCTTTTGCTCATGATAAAATATCAAGTGTTGTCCCAAACAGTCACAATGACTTTGTTGAGTATATAACACTTCTGGTACTTAATTATCAACAAGTTCAACTTATCTAAAGAGATCCTTCCGGGAACGCAAATTAATAAGGCTTTCGTTCTGTATAAACTTATTCACAAATGGTCACATAAACAACACTTGCGCTTTAAACCGAATAATACTAGAAAAATTATTGTAGTGTTTTCTCAGTTCAAGGTATTAATTCTTTTCATCGCATGAATAACTTTTTCAAAAAGTCTTTCAAGTATAAACTTCAAAAATATAAATTTTGAAAGTGACTTGGAGCTAAGCATCTCTACATCAAAGAGTGCAAAAGAGCCTGGTCGGTAATCGTTTGATTAAGTTAAGCAAAATCTAATAGCAGCATGTCAGGAGTTTTCCGTTACTTTTTAGGCTCTTTTCTATATTTTCGTGCATATAAGTGCTTATTTAAAAAGAAATGCCAACTTAAGATGGTCACATATGAGTGCTTTGTCAATAAAGAAAAGAATAGTTTGAGGTTCCAGAATACACAGCCTCTCCACAACCAAAAAAAGAGAGGAAACCAGTGCATGATTTATACAATTATTAATTTCAAAGTTGAGGTCACAAACAATTAACGAACATGAACAGCCGGTTGGTTATTACCCTGGACGGTCAGTGGCAAAGCAATTCGCACATGGTAGTTTAAACCAGATTTTAGGGTGCAACAACAAACAACCTCACACTTGCCTCAACAGGATCTCATATGAACAAGCAAGTTAAAATTGTCTTGGTGAATTAACATCAACCTATCCTCTCGACAATGTTGCAAGCAAAAAGCACACACACACATCTCGATACCATTGTCAAGCAGAAGGGGGGGGGGGGTACTCAATGACCTAACCCGGTTAAACCGAGACCAGAGCTCATGGAGTCAAAACAGCAAGAAAACGATGATAGAGATAAAAGAAACAAATCGAGTGTCTATGCACTTTTACGGGATTTCGCTATAAACCTTCATAAACTCATAAACCCTTGCCACTGTCGTGGAAACAAAGAAGTTAAAGAAGAAACAATGTTAATAAATAAACATTTAGGATGGATAAGAAGAAACCAATGAAGAAATTGATTTTATCACCAAGGGCTCATAATTATTAAAAAAAACTTTTCTCCAATCACTGTCCATGAATATGTATCTAAGTCGACACGTGTTTGAAACGTAAGAAACAGAGAAACAACTTCCTTGATGGCTTGCTTAAACGACATATACAGGTACACATTCCTGACAAGAATCAAAATGTAAACATATTGCAATATTATTCAATGATTGTTCAATATATAAAGGCACGATAAAACTTAATGTATTTTTTTATATGAGAAAGTCGCATGTGAACAACTGAAACTTAACTTCGATTGATATTAATACAACATATCTCGTAAAAAATGTAATATTAGAAATCCTATATTTCCAAGTAACCCAGTGAAGAGAAAGGTTGATTGAGTGGATATCTGGATCGGAAAATAACTCGTGTTTCTAGAAATTGACCTTTTGTAAAAAATCTACATTAAAACATTTTTTTATTTAAACAATAATCACTTTCATTACGTTTTCCCTTAAAAGAGGCTTATCAGCCAAACAATAGTGGTCATGTCCATGGAACATTTCCTAGACTAGTTCATTATTACTTCTGCTCAAAAATACTGCATTCATAGTACACAGCGGAATCCAAACACTCTATTTTGAACCCAGTTTTTGTACAGTGACAACAGCAGTGGGAAGAAAAAACTTCCCTGCCAGCCCTTTAGCTAATTACGAACTTTACGAACAACAGTTGTAACATACAATCATTAGGAATTTTACATCGTTACTTTTACCCGAAAGTTGTTTTAAAATGCAAACACGCGATAACTCGAAGTACGAGATAACTCGAAGTAAATCGTCGGTTCCTTGGGTATTTGAGTTATCGCAATTGGACTGTTTTGTAAACATTTTTATCTAACACTTTGCACAAAAATGATTTTAACTTTGCATGCAATGTTTTGTATGGAAAATAAAATTATCAGTAAACAATGACATCTAAGCACCAGACACGGAGACATCGCCTTTCCGAGAGTGCCATGCGTGGAAACAGAACGTACAACCCAAGTTCTCTACAAAAATCTGGCAACGATAATATGCTATAATTATTCACGGATGACATTTCAAATGCTTAGATATTTACACACATTTAACATATTTACATTATTAATGTTAAATATCAGCTATATTTAGAAATATACTCAGTGCGTTTCTAAAATGCAATTATGTAATACTATATGATGAACCAGTTTTTTACAGTATGCGATGCGTGATAAAACATGCGTATTAAAATTCATTGCACTTTAAGTAGACGGGATATCACGGTCTGATGCAGTGTACATAATATACTTTCAAAAAGGACTCTTCAGTCAATAAGCGGATTTGCATAGTAAGTAAGTAAGTTAAATGTTTAGTTTGTCGTGATATTCCTGATTTTTAATCATTTACATCATGGTGATCTTGTTTTGGACAGACACCAGTTACCTGCCTATATTGCTAGACAGTGTCATAAAAACGTTTTCTTTTATGTATTTGTATGCCTTTGCGTGATTTAATGTCGAGTAGGTCGGATGGTTGGAGATAATTTACCAAGGCAATTCGTAAATGTTTTTTTTAAAAAACGTGGATGGACAAGTAAACGTTTGGTTCGCTCTAAAATTTCGTTTAAACCCCAACTGCAAACTTTATTTGCAACATTATAATTTGAATCGGATTTTATGGCTTTTTAGTTGTTTGTTTCGTTGTATTGTTAGCTTCAACTCTATTTATTCATCATCAACACATAAAATACAACATAAGTATAATGATAACATGGAGTCGTAATTGGATGAGAAAACAAATGTTTACAACACTTAATATAAAATCTTTACAAGATGTATAAAGAAATGTGTTTTTTTAAGTGGATATCATACTCATGTACTTAATTTGTATAGAAAAAAATGAAGATCGGTATGAGCAGCCATGCATAAAACAGGCGAATTAAAATCTTTAGGTTGCATCGATGTAATTTTGAACTTGTGTTAAGTAAAAACGAACATTTTGGTCAACTGAAAGATATTAAAATGTGTATAGTAAGTTTTGTAGCAGGAGAGAGCATGGTAGGTTTATTTTGGTAGTGTATTCTGGTGATAGGTTATGAAAGTTTCGGCGTCTTAAAAAGTAATGGTCAGTGGATGCAGTGACTCAACTTGAGCATGTCTGAGTTAACCAGGTTTCTTCTGTAGAGGAACTGATTAAAGGGACTGCATTCTAATCGTAGTCTGCAATGTTGGATCTAGAGGCCATGGTTCAAGAACTTTAATAATATAAAGGGGTTTATTTGTGTTTCCAGGTAACCTTGATTTATACCTTTTAAACTTCTGATGATTTGTTTTTTATTTCTTCATGTAGGTTGTTATAGTTTCGAACTGTATAATGCAGAAAAGGAATTGAAACCGATGGTTAAGTGGATAGTAAGTGCTTTTACGCAGCGTTTAAGTTGATCCTGGTTCGTTTCGGGCCAAGACATGGGACTGGAGGTACTCGGGACTTAAGTTAAGAGTCATTTTGTACAACATCGTTAATTTAATTTGTTGATTACGTCGGGCAGTAAGTTTTTTCCGTTTTGAATCATCACATTCTATAACTTCCGTATAGTTTAGTTGCATAGTGACGATTCTGGCTGCTTCTATTTAATTTCCTCGTTAAGATTTGTTTGCTTGATAGTGCAGTTTGACCAGTATTGTTTTTATTCTTCATCCGTGTTAGAGATTTTGTTATTATAAATAAGGTAGGGAAGTAAATTTGATGAAATTATTAAGTTTCGGAATTTGTTATGAATACCTAAACCATGTTTTATGTCAACATCATTAATATTGAATTTATTGTTCATCTTATTGTCATTTTGATGTATGCTTTGCGTATTTCCTATTTCGTGTGTATCTTCGTTTTCGATTAGACCTCAATTCAAGTAGAATTGTGAATTGTGAGTTTTAGCCTTGCGATGCAAGTAGTGTCTAATTAATGTAGGTTAGATATAGATTTTATTGTTTTAAGAGATTTTATAATTCGTTTATTTATTTTTTAACCAATCACACATATAAAACATTAGCTTTAAGACTGTGTAAAGTAGTTTAAGTAATCAAGTCTGCTAATAAGGATGATTGCCTCATAAATATCATATGGTTTAGTTGAATTATGTTATATTATTTTTACAAAATTTAATACGCTCTGGTCATTCAAGAACTGTTACACTGCCAATATTATTTTTTATAATTTTTACATAGACAATAATTACTAAAGCTGCTAAAAGAATCAGGGAATTACTCATAATATATAATACCTCTATTCGCATGAAACGAAATTGTTACCACATTGCCTCATTTTGGTTTGATACGCACTTCAAAAGTGAAATAAGTAAAACAGATTCGCTGGTTAAAATGTATGACAGCGATACGGCTACAACTTACCGAAACCGCGTTATCATTCCAAGTCATTCGGAGAGAAGTGAGCATTACTTGGTGCTGGAACCAACCTGAAATGCGAGCTATTGAGATTATGATTAGTGGACTTATATAAACCTCCGATCAAACGGTATATATATTTGTGATAGAAAAATACCCAAGTCAGAAATATGTTTATGGGGCCAGTGACAATTGAACAATCTCAAGTCATAAGGAGCGGTTTTTGAACAAGACATATGTAACATTTAATTTCTTTAAATGATCAGTATCGGTTTTATATGGGATTATATGTTAATATTAATCAGGAAATATTTATGCAATATTTTATTCTTATGTGGGGAAAATAAACTGTAGTTTATCAACTATGTTTTAACTGTACTTTACCATCAGAAAGATACGATCGTTTTTTTTTTTGCAAAATAGTGTTTATCCAGAAACATGAAATAACAAATTGAATGGAATGTGAATTGTTTAGGTAATTTTCCAACTAGGTATCTATAGATTCGGAATATAGGTAGCAGGAACTTAGCTTAATTACTGTTTCAAGAGTTATTTGTAAAATGAGTAATAGAAAAAATCTTACCAATTCTTAACCAAAATGGCCGACTTTTGTTTACAAATTGCTTGGTAAGGTACCGGCCGATTACCCGGTCTGAGAAAATAATTTACTCGGTTCATAGAATGTAAATTCGTATAAAGTTCAGGAGAATGATAGTGTAGATATTGTATAGCCCTCATGGTTTTTTGAAGGGTATACAAGTCATATTACCTCAGCCGCAGGTAAGGGATCATATGACAAATAGACTTGCAATATTCCTCACATTACCTTACAAGACATTATAAATTTTTTATTTATTATAATGAGACTTATCTTCAGACATTGTAACATTAAAAAAAACACGATGTTTTTTTCTAAAAATGTCCGGTGGTTTAATTACTAAATTAACATTTCCCTTGGCGAGAAACAAATTTATCTGCGATACACATAAAAACAGAATAACGGCCAAACATAAAATATGGGAGGCCAGAGTTTTAGCCACTCAAATAGTAAATTTAAACAGGTAGTACTATTTTTCTTTTGGTGAGGAATATCTATAGTGGTACAGGTTTTGGCTTTTCTAAATAACTACTGCAAGCCGAAGAAAATGTTTGGAACAGTTAGTAGCTGTCTCATCACAACAGCAAATCTACCAGGCCAATTAAAGATTGGTACCGGACTGTTGTTTATGTTCTTTGGAGCATACCAAGTTAGTAGTACAAATATCCCCGTAATCTCTTACAGAAGCATGGCAGAAAACTATTTCCAACATTTGGCTGACCAATACAGGGATTCTGTCGGGAAGAGCTTATCAAAATACGACACATTGAAAGATCTGGATATATTTGTACTTGATAACTCTATTCGTGAGAGCACGGTTGGTCAGCTTAAGGGCCACACACTTGAGGCCAAGTGGCAAGTATACGATGAAGTAAAGAAGTGTGGGTTCAAGCATACAATTGTGGCAGCATTTAACCACATGACCAGGGTAGATGATGTGTTTGTCGGCCAGCTTTTTGAAAGAGGAGAAGACCGAGAGGGCTTATGGGCTTTTTCTGAAGTAACAGAAGGTAAAATGTTTTTAAATTAATGTGACTTTACCAAAACTTTCATATTTAGTATTATACGAATTTTCCCAAAATGCAAGTTTTCTAATTCGTTTAACTCTCTATGGTAATTGGAACTGAAAATGGAATAATAATGGAAAGGATATGCATGTCTTTAAAAAAAGAAAGATTTAAAGTTTTTTCTTTAGGTTTCCTTTTAAATAATTGTGTTGTTTTTTGCAATTATGTAATTAAATTTTACTAATTTATGTTCTCTATTTTCTCCCTAATATTTTGCCATGTAAACAGGCTGTAATTATTGCCAATGCATTCCCAGAAGAGCATATTTCACCATGAGATATAAAGTATTGTAGAATAAAAAGGAGACTAAATTTTTACTTTTTTTCTTCTATTCTTTCCTTTAGTCATCATTCCTTCTATCTCTTCTTTAAACTTTTTCTCCCTCCCCCTTTGTCTCTTTTTTCTCTTTCTTTCCTCCTTATCACTTTTTGTGTTTATTGTCTAAATAGTGATAACTTTGCCCGTCAAAAAAACCCAACACAAAACAAGAACAACAAACGAGCAAATTAAACAGTAAATATGTTAAACGTAGTCATTATCTTACTGGTAACACCAGTTTCTGGTGCATAAAAACAAAGAAAAGCAAGTTTGAACACTTTTTAATTTAGCTCAGGGGATGACACGGATCGCTAGAGCTTCTTAGCATATTTATACAGAAAAAAGTGCATTAGCAATATACTTGCATAGTTTTCTATTTTTTATTATTTTTGCACCATAATAGATTTGAAAGATATGAGGCACGCCACGGGAAAAAGGTACCTTCGGGAAGTTGACGTCAATCCTTGAAACGACGTCATAAAGTTGAGCAGACGACATTTATTATTATGCAATTCGCGGTACAAATACCATTTTATTGTCAAAATGTGTAACAAAATCACTGTTTTGTTATGAGAAAATTATAGAAATTTGAAAGTTCCATCTAAACATAGTTACAACAAAAATGACACAAAAAATGACCGAAGGTACCTTTTCCCGTGACGTGCCTCAATTATTTCCTTTCCTGAAAGGAAAAGAGTCTCTATCTGAGTAATGCTTAAATTGTTATCAATGAAAGTACCGTTCTTAGAAGCTATACAATATTAAGTATGTTAAGACTGGAGTGTGATAAAATATAACAATATTACTTTAGCTTAATTATTAATGAAAAATTTTGTAAAAGCGTCAGCCCATGTGATGCGTGGTGAAAGGGCCAAACAGTAATTTGATGCTAGATAGACAACCGCCCGCGGTTCGTTAATTTAAGCTTTAAACAATATAAATTTATATATAAATCACCCCAGGTATCCGACTACTACGGCAGCCGACGGGTAATAGTTAAACCTATGGAATTACACCTATATATTCTTTGCGTTACGTTTGTTCTCTGAGTTCTTGTTTGGTGCATGTCATTGATCGTTTTACTAAAATGTCTGAAGTGTTTGAAAATAATGACAGCTTTATTGAAAAAGTATGACCCTAGAATGTTGGAAAAAATCGGCTGTAATGTTGACAAACGGGGAATTAATCTGCTTATTGTAAACAAGTTCTGTCTCTATCTGTCGGAACATAAATATGGACAAGTTATCAGTCCAAACAGCTCCAAACGTTTCAGACGGTGGATGTATATATGTGAAATACCGATATTGGGTTAAGATAATTGGATACCTATCACTACCTTTATAAATATATACGTAGAAACATTAGTGGACACATATAACAACTGATTAAGAACAAGTATTTTGCAATTATTGTTTCCCCACAAGCAAGTACACACGGTTGTCAGTTTTAAACTGATCGCCATAGCAGCCAATCAGATGCTTGAGATTTGAGACTGGTTTCTATGCTCAGTTTTATAACATTGGACACTGATGTGCGCCGTTAATTTTTGGAGAGTAAAATATTAAAATAACTTTATTGTTTATGCAGGTATCAAGAACAAAGTTCCCAACTTTGAAAATGTTCCTGTCGGTTTACGAAAAATTAAAGAGCTGGGTTTGTACAATGTTATATTCGAGATCGATTTGGGAGACGCAACTTACGATTTCAGCAAGTTTTCAACTGAAGAATTCTGTAACCTAGTATCGAAATGGGTCACCTGGTGCTACGACAATCTGAGCAGTGACGCGAAGATCCTCGTCAACTTTAGAGACATACCCGATGCTATCGCAACCGATGCTTACCGGGTGTTTCAGACGGTTGACTTTCTTTGCAAGTTGTCCGAACCAAAGCACCTGTTTGGGTTGATTTTTGAGGAACCACGTGGAAAATCTCTACCGGAGGAGGTTGCCACCTGGGCAAAATTTTTCAGGCAAATAATGAAGGATAACTACTGGAATGGACATCTTCTCGTGCATGTGCACGAGAAATTCGGTTACGGCGATGCCACAGCTTTAGAGGTTGGTATATGTTGTAGATTCAGTTTAAACACTGCGTGTTAAAAGGCGTTGGATCGTATAAATCTGCCGCAATGCATTACACTTACACAAGTCTTTAACCATAAAAGATAAATAACCTACCAATGCAGCCAATATGTGTCCATGTGGCAAATACAGTTACTGAGTTAGCCAGAAAAAGCAGTAGAATTTGCAGGCGGTAGATATGCCTCTGTCTGTGTTGCAGTTAAATAAATTTACATTTACTATCTGCATTTTTAGGCGAATGCTTTAAAATTGTGTCTATAATTGAGAGCATTTGTTGATGTGCAATACAGCTGTTCAACATAAAATGTTTTTGTCTTGATCTTTTTTTGTGTTTCCATTTAGGCTCTTATGCACGGTGTCAATGGGATCTGGGCAAGTGTCTGCACTGAAGGAGCCGCGATGGGAAATGCTTCATCATGCGTCACCTTGTTGAACCTGGTGCGCCTTGGTAACAAGAAGGTTCTTGATAAATTCAACTGTACGTATTTACGTAAAGCAGCCATCAATGTAACCAAAATTACAACGGGCAAGGAGCCACATATCAAACAACCAATCTATGGCGGACGAGCCCTGGACTTTGTCCTCGATCTTAACAAAGATGAGTTTGATCTGGCGAGTTTCTTTGGCGAAGAGGCCCCAATCAGGATAACATCTTTAGCTTCATCCGAGATGATCCAATCTCATCTGGTCCGATTATTTGGCGAGAAAAAGCAATTTACCCTGGATCTGGCATATAAAATGAAGGAAATTATTTTGGAAGATCTAAGAAATAACAGGTGGGAATTTCGGATAATCATTGCTTTGTATCTAGCTGTCAATGTTTCCAATCAATATATTTATTCTCAATAAAGATTTGTCATATACTTTTGAAAGATAGATTTTGAATTTGTTTAATTTTTTAAATTGAAGTTTAAAATTTGGGGAAGATTGCTGATGATGTCATAACCTGATTCATTACCCGTCTGAGAACACGTTTGCGTCAGTACGATCAAATTAAGGCGATTAAAATCCTTTTTGAAAGCTATAACTTAGTCCAAATACTATAAAACTGAGAATGAAATTCAAATCAGTCTCGAATATCAATCATCTGATTGGCTTTCAGTTTTATAACCTTCAGCCCAGTTGTTGCTATCAGCATACTTCTGTAAAATCTTTGTAAACTTGACCTTAATCAAGACAGAACTGCATGTGTGGTATAAGTATAATTGTGGAAAAAAAGTGAAATATGCATATCACGTATGGCCACATCCAGCAGATACAGCCTCCCCACACAGCCAAAAAGTTGAGAGAAGAGAGCATTAAAATTCATCAGTTGTTAACTTAACCTTAATCGAGACAGAACTGCATGTATGATATAAGTATTATTGGGTATAAAAAGGGAAATATACATATTACGAATGGCCTCCCACACACTAAAAAAGTAGAGAAAACAGATAATGGTTATACAATTATCAATATTAAAATAGCCGTCACAAACAAGTAACGAAAACGAGAACCCGAGGGGTAACCGCCTTGAAGCGTGACTGGCAAAGCAATTTATGGTTTGTTCAGACATTTTGAATTTTATTTGATCAAATGTTACAGGAAGGAAGAGTACATGAGCAAGACTGGCATAGCGATCCTGTTTGACCGCGCCGGTGGCAAATTGACAGAAGATATGTGTTACTCCATTGCCAGTGACGTGTTAGAGAAGCCGCACGCCAAGAACCTCATAGCTGAAATCCGGAAGAGGTGGGACACTTGGGATCTTCTGGAACACGAGCAAGGAGACGACAGACTTCAGTTTGACTCTTTCTACAATGGTTTCATGTCGCCTTACTTCTCGTGCTACAGGTGTAACGACACCCAGAAGGCACTGCTGGCAATCGACATGGATTCCGATGGTTACGTGGATTGGAACGAGTTTTTGGTGTACCTAAAGTGGGCCATTCACCAGTATCCCGACACTCCGACAGCTGATGAACTTCTGGATATCGCTTTCCGGAAAGGAATTATCCCGGCTATGCGAGATGAGATTCTTGCAAAGCAAGGATAGAAGGCCGCAATCATCATGCACAGACTAGCCTTGACAAACACACAAATCTTGCATCACTGTGGAGATTTTTGAAATCCTAGCATTTTTGTATGATTGCTTTTCTTCGTTCTTTATTTAATGTTTCAGTAGCTCAAATCAATCTTCGAATTTTTCTAAAAAAATTCATTATGACACTTACTAGTATTCGGGGCTTTATCAATATTGAATTCTTAGTATATTTTAGATCCTTAGTCAGCACGTGTTACAGTAAAGTTGCACACATCTTATACGATTATTCGTCCGCACTGTAGTTTGCTTTTCATGAGGATTTTATGATTTGATATAATTAGCTTAATTTTCGTACTTCAGTTTTGACTATGCTTGCGAGTGTTCCATGGAAAAAAGTCGAAATTGTCAATATTCTATAACTGAAAATAGTATACATGTAATATTCGGATTCATATATTTTTATATATTCATATATTTTGTTATATATGACTTGTCAGCGAACTTTGTTCCTTTTTTTTGTTCAGCTATGGGTACGATAGGCAGGAAGTTTCACGTGTGAGCTTGGGGTCATTTTGATGCATGAGAATTTAGTAAACATTGCCAAATTTTGTCATAATTTGCAAGAATAAAGATAAATACTGTGTCGAGTGAATTTTAATTATGAAGTTAATACTTATTTGACCCCCGATACCGCCGATACCCAGATTTAATTAAAAAAAAGTGCAGTTTAAAATCACTATTGCAACAAGGTTTTTCACAGCCAGTTTTTTTTATAGAGATTTAATTTATAAAGTTAAGAAAATAAAAGGAAATATTAATTTCCCCCGGTTATTCGTAAAAAGCATCTGTAAATTCAAAAAGAGAGGATACCAAACCCATCTACAGTTGATCACTATGCTAACCTCCTTGGTTGAAAGACGGTTGCAGGGGTTTGAGAGTTTATGAAGGTTTATGGGGAAATCTTTTCTTTAAAGAACCTAGATTTGTTTCTTTTATTACTGTCATCGTGTTCTTGCTAGTTTGACTCTAGGGACTCTGGTCTCGGTAAGATCATCAAGTACTCGCCCACTTTGCTTTGCAATGCTAAATTAGCTTCTTATGTTTAGTATGTTTGTGTGCTTTTGCATGCAACATTGTTAAGCTGGTGGGTAAGTTGTACTTATTTGTTGATACGAGAACCTGTTGGGGCACGTGTGAGGTTGGTGCACCCTAGAACCTGGTTTAAACCCCCAGTGGTAATTAGTTTTGCCATTGACCGTTCCAAGGCGGTAACCCAGGGGTTCTCTATGTCGTTAATTGTTTGTGGCGTCTTATTTGAATTGACATACTTGTAACAACATGCTATCTTTTTCTCTCTTCTTTTTCGCTGCGTGGGGAGGTTGTGTTTTGTGAGTGTGGCGATTCCTGATATGCATGTTTCACTTTTTTCTGAACATATATTAAAATAAAGTTAAAGCACTTTTATAAGTAGTCAAGTTCAATGAACACAAGATTTGACTTTCAACTATTTGATTATGATCTTTTATAAATCGCAACAGGGGTCAAACGACCCACGGTTTTTAAAAGCCATTGAAATCCCTGTATATGTCACAAGCTGACCGCATAGACAACTATCATCCATTATTTTAAATGTATGTGTGTATTTGCATGTGTTGCTTACGAGTGCGTGTCTATGTAGGTGCGTAATTGCGTGAGGGTGGCTGCGTATTTTCTATTGTATCTCCATCGCCGGTAGCTATTGTTGTAAGCTTTTTAACGTTTAATTTGTTTTTTTTCCATTTTGTTTAGATAAAAACGTTTATAGATTGTAGGTGGTTACTATTGTCAAAAGTCATTATCAGTGGGTATAAAGACTTCAAAATCTTGATTTTATGATTTGCTTCGTTATACATGCTTTGCATTCTGGTTAGCAATATCATTTTGCTACATAGACAACGAAGAGATGCTGAAGTAGTGAGTTCATTTATTGCGCATCATGTTATGATTCACTCTTATTAGTCACTGAAATAAAAAAAAAACTATACATTTTAGCCATTATATTGTTGTGTTTTTGTTCGGATAAATCACAGAACAATTTATGACACACCTGCATTCTTTCTAAAATTCTTTTCTTTAAATTTAATAGCACATCGACACCACGCACCACGACAATGTCTGCTTTCTTGTATTTGATGTTGATATGAGAACCTGTTTGTGTTAGGTTGGTGCGCCCTAGAACCCCATGTTAGAAACATCCAGTTTAAACCACGTGTAAGATAACATAAACACATATTTAATTTAAGGAACTCTCAACCGTTTTGAGAAACTTTTTGCTGACCCTATATCAGTCAGTCTCAAAGGCGAACTTATAATATTGGGTTATTTGGGTTCAATCTGTTTGCAAAGCCAACAGAAACAGATCTGGATTGGTTCTGGGCTCCAAACAAAGGCCAGAGTATAAAGTGATATTGAACGAAAAGCATAATATATATTTATAAGGAGAATCTTTCACATTTGGTCTGTAAATGTTAAAGAAAACGATAGACTGATAGTAGTTGTCAGTGCATGTAAACAGAAATACAGTGCGACTGACCTGATCAAAATCGGTCTATAAATTTCTAAAGAATAACTTGGAACGAGTGACTGTTCATATATAAATTTCTGCACGACTGCCTGTCGTGAACCGTCAAGTGATATAGTCACCCTGGTGCACACCTACTGGCAGGTCCAACAGACAACAGACAAGGGTGATAATTTTCACATTTGAGGCAGAAACAAACGGTCATGGTGGCTTTCTCGTTCTCTCATCGTGCTTTCGCGACCTCGTATCGGTTTTTTTGCGATCCTGCATCGTGATTTCGCTTTTTCGTGTTCTCGCCCTTAAGGTCGACAGGGCGAAACAACGATAGCCTCAACGGAACACCGTACATAATATAATACCTGCATCTAAAACAAACATGCATACTTATAAATGCTAAATATATAAGTTGAATAGATTGATTTCAAAATAAAACAAAAAAATATTTGTGCGTTTCTTAAACAATGATGTGTATAACGTACATAATTTATAAAAAGGCTGCTATGTTCGATAAAACATATGCAAATTCATTTTTCTTTAAAGAAGACGGATTAACACCGACATATACTTCAAAAAAGTTCACCATTAAATAATCGGATTTGCATATTAAGTAAGTTAAATTTTGAGTTTGTCGTGATCTTTCTGATTAAGCTCATTGCCATCTTTTGTTGGACAGACACCTTCAACGTGCCTATTTTGCTAATCAGTGTCATAAAAAACTTTTTCTTTAATGTGTTTGCTTGGTGTTGCTTAAAATAATGTCGATTAGGTCGATTGGTAACTGCGATTGGCTCTTCAAAATCGGATTTAATGGTTAAAGAGTAGATGAAGAAAAATAATGAAGGACGCTATCCAATCATAGAACGGGTGTATGCAAATCTTTTGGTTGTTTTGATGTATTTTTGAACTTGAGTAAAAACTAGGGATGGGAACGGTTATCCGGATAACCGAATATCCGAATAGTAAGATCGTATCCGGATACCATTCTCGTATCCGAATACCCTCAAATTCTTACGAATTTAGTTACAATATTTTGTTCAAGGTTTGTAAAAAATAACTTAAACTGGTAAATCTTTCTAAAACTCGCTACACTGCTTGCACTAATCTCGATACTGACATGGTTTTCCCCAGGCGTAACTCGACCAGGATGTCTCAGCAGGGTTGACAAAGAGGTGTTAATTGTTTGTATAATGGTTCATTGGGAGACCGGAAGATCTGTATTCCAGACCGTGATCTTTTGTTTTGTTGATTGGTGTACCTTGAACAGAGCGTGTTAAATTACACCTGTCAAGTTGCAACAACTTGATCATTTTCGTTAACGAGAACAGAATTTTGTGCAAATATAATCTTGACAGTTTGTTATTTTGACAAGACCGCATTAAAGACTTCAAAGGAAAAAATCATTTAACGTTAGTCGCCGATATTCAAAAATATTAGATGATGCAATTAACTATTACCATAACTTTTACATGTATTTTTAACCCGATACATGTGATTTATCTATGAATTGGTTACACGGCATTTGTTCATGTAGTTATTGTAAACTCTGTGTTTTTACATGTTCCGCTGCTGTGCCGGCCGATTTTCGTAAAATGAATCGCCTTGCATATGAGTGCATATGACTATATGCGTATTTTTCGTTTAAAAAATATTATGTATGCGGTTGCAAGCGTCCACGTGAAATAAAACTCCAATTTTATCGAACCTTTTCTTGTACTTTTTCGCGGTAGCTAAATTTTTTTCAACTCGTTATTGACTTAAAAAGTTAAGTCGTTGGGTCCGAATTTTCACTTATATTTTGTTTCCGTGATATACCCGGTAGGTTGGTCGAGGACTCAAACGATCGCGATATAGTGTAACGTTTGTGCTTTTTAAGTTTAAAATATTAAATCAGCAAAATTTTCTGTGGTCGATAGAATGATACGGTTATTCGGATATTATCCGGATACCGGATACGGTTATCCGAAGTGATTTAGGTATCCGTTCCCATCCCTAGTAAAAACGAACATTTTGGTCATTTAAAAGAAATTAAAATGTTTATAATACGTTTTGTAGAAGGAGAGGGCATGGTAAGTATTTTTTTTTGGATGTGTCTTTTATGGTTATGAACGTTTGGGCATCTTAAAAAGTAATGGTCAGTGGATTCAATGACTGTACCCGAGCATAAGGGTGAGTTAACATGGTTTCTTCTGCAGAGAAGCTGGTTTATAGGAATTCAATCTAATCCTAGTCTGCGGTGCTGCATCAGGTTCCAAATTATAAAACTGAGAATGGAAACCAGTCACAAATCACAAGCACTGCTGTTACTGCTGTTATTGCCAGCAGTACTACTGCTATTACTGCCAGCAGTACTACTGCTGTTACTGCCAGCAGTACTTCAGCAGCTGTTACTGCCAGCAGTACTACTGCTGTTACTATGGTTACTGTTGTTACTCTGTACTGCTAACTTCCTGGGGATTCTATTTAAGTAGGGACGTAACCATTTTCAATGGAAAATTTAGATCATGAAACTTTAAGTTTGCTTGCTTTTCTAAAGTGGTCGCTTTTATTAAGCTGTAGTTCGTTAGGATAAATTTTATAAACTAGTGATAAAAAATCGTTATTATCTATATTTAATAAATCATTGAGGTACCTGGAGTTGTTGTAAAAAGCTGTAATAATAATCATCTTGATGTTCAGTAGAAAGAGATACATGTAACACAATGTCTCTTTCGTAACAGTATAAAACAGATCAGAAACAAAGGATGCACAATAAGTACACATTGGAATGCCTATTACTTGTTTATAAATAAAGGTATCGAATCTAACATATATGCTATCCATTAAGAAAGTTAAAGACTCAATTAGGTCTTGACAAGTCCATAAAGTATAATTATTATAAGAATCATCTGTAAAAATGCTTACGGTTCATTACAAGCGATAAAAGGTTTATTTTCTCTTGCAACGTTTTCTCAATAAGACTAGTAAGCTTGTCTCTTATTAAGTTATGAGGGAGCGAGGTGACTAAAGAAGAAAAATCAGGACACCTGAAAAATAATTTGACTAAAGCTTCTTTGAAACGTCATCTGAATTTAAAATAAACCATATAACTAAGTAAGTTGTGCAAGAACGGGAATTCGCGATAAATCTTGTTTTGTAAGGTGTTTCGTGCATTTCAGACAACCAATACACAAAAGAAATTTTATCTTGTTTTGGTTCAACACTAATTCTAAATTTTGTAATATGTTGAGTGTTTCAGCAACAATATCATTATCTATTGAATAAGTCAGCATGTAAGCCTTAGTGCTATTAAACTCTACAGGTTGAATATTACATGTAATATATTGTATACGTCATACAATAATAAAATTATTTAAAGCCCTAATATTAGGTAATATACTACAAGAAAGGAGAAAACACTTATATAAATGACACATGCATGTACTATTACATTTATATAATTTTATTGTATAAACTGGGGTGTGTATATGTAATGTGAATGAGACTCTAATAAAATAATTGAATTGAATTGAATTGCAATAATATGTTACCATGCCTCCAGCATGAAGAAAGATGTACTTTTGAATCCTATTAATAGTTTAACATACACCAAAATAACTGAAACATTATTTAATTTGTAATGTTTGATTCTTTCTGAAAAAAAATAATCATGTAATTTAGTTCATACTTGTATTGGTTTGGTTATCACATTTACATGTAAATGACAACATTGGCAGTTTTTTGATAATTTAAATTTTGTGACACATTTACTATAAGCATGGTATATAACTTAAGATATCAAACCACTATGTTTTATTTTCTATGCATGTATATAGAATTAAGCAATTAAGTGTTTTTTCCTTCTGCAGGTATATGTCTGTCATGGGCAAGGAAATAGAATGAAAATTGAACAGAAAGGCAGAAGGTAAATATTTAATAACTGTATTGAACTTGAATATTGGAATTGTTTGTTCTACTGAAAAACACATGCATCCGGACGACAAGAATAACAATGGTGCAATATATTTGCAGATTCTTGATAATTTGAATTTGTTTACTTATGATGCCTTTAGATTCCAACCTTGTGGGCTGTTTCATTAAAGAGATAGGGTCATTTTTTAATTTCCTAAATTCACACCATCAAACAATTCAGGGGTGGGTGAGAGAGGAAGAGAGGGGTTGGGGGTAGGCAGGGATAGATCCCATACACACACCAATATTTTTAAATTTCTAATCCCTGTCTACAAAACAACAGTTTTTGCATAGGTGATAATTGGAGGCAAGGGTTGATCCCATTTTCAAATGAATATTCACTAAGCTTTTTCAGTTAGTTTTTAAATTTCTTAACACAAACCAACAACTTAACTTCATTTCAACTTTGCTATTTTTACCATTTCTTAACCCTTTACTACATATATTGCACCGCAGTGTTCTTTTGGTCATATATAACCGAGGAAAATAAAAATCAATGCCAGCTGAATTGGATCTACACTGTTCACCAATGCCATAAAGGCATATATATTTTATATATGCCAACTCATAATAATTTCTGAAAGAGTGGAGTTTGGGAGAAAAAGTGTAGATTAGCCCCCTCCCAAATTGTTTGCAAATTTTTTTAGTCCCCTACTGGTTTACTGGAGGATACAATACATTTGACCTCTGTCAATCAGTCAAAATGTCTGCAAAAAAGAAGTAATCAATATCTTTTTACAAAACTTAGTATACATTTAAACAGTATTGTTGGAATTATGAATGACCTTTTTTATGATAGCTTGAACAAAAATAATGTTTGTGGTGTGTTGGGGATGTGGAGAGAGAAAGGATCAAGAGTGGATTGGATACTCAACCATTATTAAAGAGACACACATGGTTAAAAGGTAAAACATTTTCTATGAATTAAAGGATACTTTGTAAGAAATGAATAAAAATGTTGTTAAATCACCACCTGGAGTGTTTTTTAATATCTAGGGATGAAACAAAAATTGTTTTAAGAGTATGGTGCAGGAGTTTGGGTATCCAGTCTGTCCCCTACCAATAATCAATAATTTTGTTTACCCGGACCAGCACTCTGTAATATTGTACACTTACGCAGGATAACCCAAAATTTTGCAAGAAACTTTTGCGCTACTATCATCGAATCTATCGTTACAAACGGTACCCCAGGTTGTATTATCCATAGAAACTTCGAGGCGACCAAAGTGACTTGAGCTTCCATTCAGGCGAACTAAAAGACCATACACTGGACCTGAAAATTAAAGAACAAAGCATTTATCAACTGGTCAAGGAGGAGGTTATCTTTTTTGTAGTGTGTAAGTGGAAAAGATTATTACAAACTTAAGTAGGCCGACTCAATCCATTCACACAAACTGAAAAAAATTCCTTATTCGGGTTCTCATTTTTGTTTATTGTTAGTGGTGTCTTTTTTGAAACTGATTATTTTATTAACCATGCTCTCTCCCACTCTCTTCTTCTTGACTGTGTGGGGAGGCTGTTTTTTCTGAATGTGGCGATTCCTGATATGCATATTTCACCTTTTTATGACTTTCAATGAAAATATCATATATGATATCAACCATGTACAACTTACGATATCTACGAAAGAGCAAGGTGTGCTTGTTTGCCAAAAATCTTTAAATAAGCAGATTTTGTTGAAATTGTATTAGCTGTTTAAAATATAAGGCAGTATGTTGGCAAAAAAGTGAAACATAATGCAACTATTAATCGTTATATATTCAGAATGTCGACTTCATTGGAATCATAATGATAGTGCTAAAGCTAGCGTTTACGATGCATGGATTCTGAATAGTGTTAACTAAACTTCCATTACTGTTATTTGTTCGAACGTATGTTATTCGTGCTCAGGTAAATTACACGGTTAAAAACCAAGTAAATTTTGGCATTCTTTAAAATTTAACGATAAATAACCAACAGTGACTACAAGCAAGTTGGATTCTGTTCCTCGGCAATTTAAATCAGTCAGAACTGATCCAGTTGTATTTGGAACAGATCCAGATATAGTAGCCATGACAGTAGTGAAGAAAGCGTCGTTCCTGAAATACCAAATGCAAACTGATAATATTATAAACAGGTATTCATCAGACGTTATATAAAAATACCGAAACGAAACAGTTATCCATGCACTCTTCTCCTGTTGGCCTTTAGGCTGTATAAAAAGGCTTTGCCACTGAGTGTTAAAACCAGGTTCTAGGGTGCACCAACCTAACACTTCCCCCAACAGGTTCTCATAAAAACAAACATGTACAGGTTGTCTTGGTGAAACAACTCCAACCCTCCCATTCACTAGAAAATAATGCATGCAAAAGCACACAAACGTATAAAACCTAAGAAGCTTATAGCATTGTTAAGTAAAAAAAGTGGATGCTCAATGATTTTACTGAGACAAGAGCCCCTGGAGTAAAATCAGCAAGAACAAGGTAATCGGTATCGCAAAATAAGGAAAACATTTAGCATGTTTAATCGCCGATGCCCAGATTTAATCATTGGTAAAACAATTTTGCGGATAACTTCCCGAATTTTTTCGATCAGTTTATATGACAATTGATTCATATCCCTACATTAAAAAAAATAAATTTAGGTAAACGCATTAGTTAGAGAAATAGTAAACAAACAGAAAACTAATTGTGTATGGAGTTCCGTTGTGATTAAGGGCTTACAACACTCCTCCAAACCACATTCATCGATAAAAAGAAAATTATCAAAATCTCAATAATGGCAAAATGCCGTTCAATGAAACTTTGCACAAATGAATGTAACTAATGTATCTTTATTTTGCATTAAGTAAGACACTTTAGAAAAGTAAAGAAAAAAAGCTAGATCTAAAAATTCTTAAAATTCTATTTACATAAATTCACAAAAACTAAGCGATACAAAACATAATTTTTAATTCCCACTTGAGTGCAATGATCCTGACAAAAAATGTTGTGTACTTTATAAAAAACTTTCAACTACTAAAAGAGAAATCAGTGATTGTCATCCGTTTACGCGACCAGGAAGCGACCAGGAAATTGAAGGTCAAACACACTATTACTAATATCTCGTAAAGTTTACATATGTGAGTCACGAGGACACAATACATTGTTGTCAGTATCACAGTATTACTTATGTGGGCATTTAAAATGATGTTTCGTGTTGTTTAGTTTTTGTGAATTTACGTAAATAGAAATTGAGGGAATATTTAGATCTCGATATTTTTCTTTACTGTTCTAACGTGTCTTACCATATGCAAAATAAAGATACATTAATAACATACATTTGTGCAAAGTTTCATTGAACCGCATTAAGCCATTAATGAGATTTTGATAATTTTCTTTACATCGATGAACATGGTTTGGAGGAGTGTGGTAAGCCCTTAAATGGGTTTTTTTCACAAAAACAATTTTAATAATAATAAACGTCATTTTGAATTGCAAATAACTTACGTAGGATAACCCAGTACTCTGCAAACAACTTTAGCACTATTGGCGGTGAAGTGATCTGAACAAACTGTGCCCCATGTGGAGTTATCAATTGAAACTTCAAGACGACCATGGTACTGTGAAATTCCGTTCAAACGAGCAAGAAGTCCAAAGACTGGGCCTAATTTGAAAAAAAACGTGAATCGTTGGATGACATACACTAATCCAATAGTACCCCATAACAAAGAATTTAAGTGTTGGTATATCTCAGATTAATGAATTTATGTTATATTTATAAATGCATTATGCAAAACAAATGCAACATTTGATCTTACACAATAATTGACTCGACCGTCCTTAAAATGATAAACTTTTACTCTGGACTGCAAGTAAATGTATCATTGTAAAATGCATGTAGAATTAAATGCCAAATAACCTACAGGCAACTCCAACATCTTCACCGTGTGAGCATCTACTGTCGCCCCACATCGATCGCCTGCACTGCACTAAAGAAGATTCCGTTCCTGTGCAAGCAACATCAGTAATGACCGACACATCATCATCAGGAAAAGGACCCGAGTCACTTGCAGTAGCAGAATAATAATAGAATGCATATTCGCTGAAATTAAATGTAGGCATGTAAAGTCGTTTATTTAAACGATACTAGTGTATACTTATATACACTTACCAAAATAATAAATTGGTCATTTTTTCTCAAAAAATTCTTTAAAGACAGACATTAGCTTAATATATTTTCTATTATTAATTGTAAATAAAAATATTCTATAACTAGCATTTTCAATTACTGACTTGTGAAATGTTCGAGTTACCTTACACTTTCCTAAAATGCACTTGATTCAAGTAAATTTTATGAGAATCAAACAATTTTCTGAATTGTTCCTTTAGATTTAGCAAGAGCCCTTTTAAAAGAGAAAAGCACAATCTGTTATCAATAAACAACAATTTTCTTCTAGCAAATCAGCATTAAAATAACTTCGCTTATAACTCCTTCACACTCAGTTAAAAACTGTTGAATTTGTGTGCATGCTTTTTAAGTAAATTGTACTGAATTCAATTAACGAAACTGTCATAATAATCAAATATGCATTGAACAATTTCTAGGATAATACAGAAAGATTAATGATTGATTAGTATGGGGAAGATAAAAAGACTAGCATACAGGGTATAGGTATACATGGAAATTGATGACCAATTAGAACTTTGGATATGAGTGTGATTGAAGGATATGTATTAAAAACGTCAGTTCAGATGCAAATGACTGTTATAAATATGTAGACATGATACACGATTTGGGGTTAAGTTTATTATATATACCTGACGTATAAAACATTATGAATGATAATTTATTATGAAGATTGATTCGTCCTGATCGAAGGTATTGATGTTTCTGTTTCCGAAATTATTTAATTATATCTTGATCATTTTATATCGACTATTAAATATATACCCAATGTATTACATTTGCAATGCGCATTTGAAGGAATTGCAAATGTATAACAAAAATATACAAATACTGCTGCCATACAATTTAATGTGATACCTTTTCTTTAGATTTTAAAAGTTTATATAGTTAGAACTGTAATAAAGCAAGCACATACACTGCAAAACTGCTCGGCTTCTACTTTCACAATACATCCCTATAAGCACATGATGCACAGAATAAAGCAAGACAAATTGTAACGAACGCCATTTTAAATTTTATTTTTCTACGAAATCAATATCCCGTTTATTGAACAACATATTTCATAACATTTAACTTTTGAATTAAGTGATGTTAAGTTGTATAATCTATACGTTTAGTATGTAAATAAACTATTAGGGAGTTTTGAGATCTAGCTATTTGTCTTTACTTTTCTTACTTTTAATAGTATGTGTAAAACAGATGCAGTAAAATATTGTTTTATGCAAAGTGTTATTGGACTGCATTTTGCCTTTATAGAGATTTTGATGACAGGATTAATCCCTTAACAAGACCGTAGGTAGTACACAGATGCGAAAAATAAATGTGTCAATGTGTAATTCTCCGACAAAATTACAATCACTTGCTTAACTTCTATAATTGTAACAACAACTTTTGACAAACCTCTCATGGGTATTATCCTTTCATAACTCATGTAGGTGCCATCTCAGCTACAGACGTTGCAAAATTTATATTTAGGTGTCCTAATCAACTGGGAAACGTTGCATCATTTATATTTTGGTACCCTAAGCAAAGGCACCATGACACGAGATTGTATCAATGATAAATGAATGAAAATAAACATGATATAACATAATTTTGTTTCACCCTTTCAAAGAAAAGGCAAAACATAGAACTGGCTTGGTCTGTCCGTCCGTTACAAAAATAAAGTTGGCTATAACTTTGCCATGTCTTAATATTTCTTCAAAACACCAACGCCTCGAGTACAGTTTACATAGTACACATTCAGCACCTCAATGCAAGGTATAACGATTTACATTCCTCACGTTCATCCCAAATTGGAAGACTCTCATCGAAATACACAGATAGAAATTATGCACTCACAATTCATGAAAACTGTTATCGAGTCAAACAACCTTGAACCCATTTACGCTTTTATGGCACATCCAACAAACACAATCCAAACACAAATTAAATTTATCAACTGACCCATTTACGTTACCAAATAAACAATCAGTACTACAATCTGCAACCTTTTAACTCACAATAAGTTCACAGTTCAATCTTCAGCAGCCCCAATCAACCACCTCATCATCTTCCCCCAAATACATTTATTTAGAGTATAAACGTCAATATGGGTGATTAATAATGATCAGAAACAAATATGATCTAGTTAATATGTTTAAAAGCCCGACTCTTTTTTTTAAGTTACGTACAATGTGCATATTTCTGAAAACATAGTCATCAATTAATTTTCATTCTGAAAAATCAAAAGAGATGATGCCAGAACATAAATTGTATGGTCACACACATTTTTTTCAACAACAATCACACAAAGCAACAGTTAAGTTTTCGTATGCTAAAAAGCAGATGTTTTTACGAGAAAATATCTCAATAAACACTTCAGAACCACTTAATACAAAAACTTACTTGCAACATTAGCTCTAATTTAGTTATAATTCGTAATAATATTACACATTTAAATAAAGACATCAAATATGATAAGGTTTCCTATATCAAACAGTAGCTACAAAACAAACAAAGTAGACTCCAAGCAATATTTTGTCACTATAACACTTAGTCAGAACGCGCTTCAACTGTTCTTATAAAGGTACTACTCGTTTAGAAAAATCAAACAAACATTTCTACTATCTGGGCATTATAAGCAGCTGAAAAAGGAATTTATAATTCTGAAAATACCAAACTGAAGGTTGCTTGTTCACCGTATGCACAACATCTAATAAGCTGAATCAAAAAGCGTATTGTTTATTTGACTGTATGTAGATATCGAGATAAGCTTAACCCTGGGCTGCGCAGCCTAAGCATTTCGACACTTTGTACCTTACTCAAACGCATAAATATTATTTAAATTGGAGTCTTTTTAAATGTTATTGCGAAGGTATATGTGAAATAAGTACTATTAGTGTTTATCGTACTGGGTTGTTTAGGAATGCTTTTTTGTATTTGCATGTCCTAGCTTGTATGATATTACGTGGTTTAGCCGTGAAGCTGTTAGACATTACAGCTGTTTAGAAAATATGTTTCATGCTATTTATCATTGTAAGTTAACATATTGATTTCAATTAATTAACAAAACTTTAGAAGTCTTTGTCTGGCTGTTTTCATACTGAGAACGGTAAAATGTTGATATACTTGGTTTGACACATAGAAGACTAGAGCATATTTCATATAAAATTATATTAACATATTTAGCCCTCGCGATTTATTGCACACTATCACCGATATTGTGTTCTTCCTTATTGATAGTATACACAACAGAATTCGGATTAGACATTTTTAGGCCAGTATTTGAGAACACAAGCTTACCAAATGAAGGTGTTAGCTATTATCGCCAGTGACGTCATTAAATGTTAAAAAATATCTCCAAAACTAATTGTTAAAACATCATTAAAATTGTTAAAATGGCTGAACTCGGTCATTTCATATCCAATATCATCAAAACCTTACGTTTCGTCATCAATTTTGGCGGCCTTTTAGCGCCAGTAAACGTTCGAATCATATTTTGTTTTTCTTTTACCTTAAAAAACACACACAAGTACATGTAATAACGTTGTAACTTTGCAATTTTGCTGCAGTCAAACACAATACTTAGATTGCGTATACATATTGAAGTTATAACAAAACATGACAAAGAACACTAGATTGCAACTGTTGTACATTTTTCCTTTGGCCAAATGTTTACATTTACATTTAAACATAGTCGCCCGACAGCAATTCATATTATTTGATTTCAGGACGTCATTCAATATCGCAGCTAGTGTCGCTAGATGCCATTGAAATCATATTTTGTGAAGCCTACTCCGAAATCATAGTAGGAATATCTTTGAATAGATAAACGTAGACTGAACTTATATCCACTTATGATTGATTTTGCTTGTATTTGGTGGTTGAAAATTAGTTATGTCATAATTTTTAATGTCATATCCGTTTTTGAAAAGGATTATGACAAACTTTCAGAACACATCTTATCCACATTTTCAAAAGTTCTTTGTGAATCGTCGCTTTTGTTTACACTATGACGTCTTAAATAAGGCCGCATTGGCAGGCCAAGGCTTACGAGAAAAAGGTGCTTTTTATATTAATTAACAGCAGTTGTTATGATAACGTTATTCAGAATAATCGCAAATTGTGTAATATAATGAGAAATAAACACAGCCATTTCTGTGATATTGATGATAAAATGTCTTTTGCTTTTGTAATGGATCTTTCAGCACGTTTAAAGTTATTAGGATAAACATTCTGTTACACCAATATTTAAATGCCCCCTCCCACAAAGTGGGAGGCATATAATGCTGCACTTGTCCTGACGTTTGTCCGTGCGTCCGTCTGTGCGTCCTACGCATTTTGTGGCATCACCTCCTCCTAAACCTTCAGGCGGCTTTCATTTAAACTTGAATAGATGATTAAGCTGGATGTGTAGATTATCGTACAGAAATTATTTTTCCTGCGATCATTTTTACCAGAGTTATGGCCCTTTGTTATTATAAATGTGTTTCAACAGTGGGGGCATACGTTTCCGAGGACACATTCTAGTTTAATCTAGGCGGCGTGGACTTTAATATGCATTACCATAAATGCCCATGAGCGGACTAAATCAAACCGATTCATAATATTGCCTTTTTGTGTTCGGTGACATTCAAATTACCCTTTTCATCTATTTAAATAAATATTTACCTATATTTGTGCACAAGAAATGATGAAATCAGTGTAAAAATAGCTGCATCAAAAAGCATTTAACTAGCAAATTCAGACAGCCTAAGTTTAATTAGCTTCTGGCCAATTTTCAAAGTTCCTTTTTCTCAGTTATAGAGCTTTTTTTAGACTTTGCTGTAATATAAATTTCAAATTGCCGGGATTCCCGTTTTAGATAGAATCATCAAACCTGGTACAAATAAAGATAATGATAAGTGCATGGTAAAGAACATTTCTGAGGAAAAATAATCGCAGAAAAGATTTTGAAAAATTCGTTACTTACATACAAATAAAAAAATATTCGTTGGCAATATACACTTGAACCAATTTAACTTACTTATTTTGGAAACCAATCAAACACAAGTTCGAGATTTCAAAAACGTTTGAAAACCAAGGTCTTTGGACCGTGGTGAGACATTGCTAAGGGTAATAATTAAACTGACGCGAGTCATATCTTCTTTGAATTTTCCTACTTACAAACTTCCTTCTTCATCATTTAAATTTATTTTTAAGGTTCAAACATGTATTTAATTCATATTTACAATGCAAAAGACACAAAACAAGTATTTTTCCTTATTCTTGCATCATTTGTCGACCTTCCTTCAAGTCTTCTACATCAAAATGACCCCAAGTTCAGAATCAGGTAGGGTGAACAGTGGAAAAATTACAGTATGTTTAAATCAAAATACAAGAATCTGCATTTATTGAATCCCTTGATGTTCAAATAATTCGTAAACGTTTGCTATTTACTCAAAATAAGATCTTGATGAAACATTTTAGTAAAATTGCCATCAAACTTATACCATTTGTAGTCGGGAATAAAAATGTAAACTTATAAAAATGCATAAAACGGATCATGTTTGTGACATTATACTCATTTTCGTTTTTATATCTATGCCGTTTAATGCAAGAATTTTCCTGTTCAATGGAATGTTCGGTACATTCAGGTGTGAAAATATAAGTATTTACTATTGGCCTTTTGTAACATACTGGTATCACGTAAATGTCTTGTTTTATTACTGCCGTTACTAGTAATAGGACAAGAGAACAATAACTAAAACTCTTAGATTATGCTAACCTTATACTTAATATAATATTTGGTAATTAAGATGAATATCGTACGTTTACTTACAAGAATGTTGTAGAACACTTACGTAGGATTTCCTAGCATTTTGCACACAACTTTGGCGGTGCTTTCATAGAAGTTATGGACACAAACAGTTCCCCATGAAGAATTGTCTATTGAAACTTCAAGACGACCCCGGTACATCATTGTTCCATTTAAGCGAACAAGGATTCCATTTATAGGACCTAAACATTGCAAATGTATGTTTATTTATTTGTTTTTAAATCGTTTTGTAATAAGTACATGAAATAGAAACACGTTGAACTTCGTTATCTGCCTTATGTATATCTGCTTTATTTATTTCACAGTTAAATATTATACGAGTATTATCACGGCTTTGATTTGTAAATGCGACTTTTCCTCAGTAATATTATTTTTGTGTCTGAGCCCACATCACTGGCTTTCAATGTTCTAAGAAATGAAAAAAAAAACACAGGAGAAGGGAAATCAATTACATGCAACTCCAACATCTTGAGAATGTCTGCAAGTACTTTGGTCCCATCTTGATCGGATGCATTGCTCTAAAGAAGACTCGTTTCCATCGCAAATGACGTTGGTTAAGGTTGATGTAGAGGTAATGGGAACAGGTCCCGCTTCTGCAGTAGCGCCAGATAAATAGTAGAAGGCATGGTTGCTGAAAGAGATAAATAACATAACGGTTAATAAAGTTTGCGCAAGTGTACCACTCTTAGTTAAACAACAAAAAAGTAAACGCAATCAGATTTACAATATGTTCCTGCATGTATGCCACTTTTTTCGAAGTCTTGCAACTCCTAAAACATGCTAGAAAAAATAAAACCTAATTAGTATGTTAAATTTTAGTAAAATATAATCAAAATGAAAAGATTAATAAGTAAGTATCACACAAACAGAATTATTGCAAAAAATAATAACGGAAACATTAAATTTCTGAAAAAATCACTAAAAAAGTGCAGGTCAAAGGCCACGGAGTCACGAAAACCGCTATCAAAGCAAAACATACATTGGAAAAAGTTCGGTCACGACATTTTGAGTCTTTCCGCTGATGCTGGAAGGGTGGCCGCTAACTTGAAAGTTAAATCCTGTGTTTAAGGTTACATGGCGAAAGTGAATCACTAGCGGTAGTAGTTTTACATTTTACTCACTAGAAGAACATCTGAAGCATTGTATGATTCTTAATTTTGGTATACAGAAGTTGTATCTTAAACTCGTCACCTATTGCACTAGTTTAGGATAAAAATCCAAGTGACTGTTTCAAACCCCAACGTTATTACAAGCCTTTTTTTTCTTGTCGACATTCATGATATCGCAATGAAAAATCAAGATTTTGAAGCACTGGGGTTGATTGATGTACAAATGAACCGACGTTGTTTGATTGATTTTTGTTTGTTTCTTAGATTTTACTGGCGGAAGGAAGTGGCACTGCATTCGAAGATAGATAGTTTAGAAATGGTTGTTTCGTTGGGATATAAATGGCGGGTATGAAAGACTTTAAAACAAAATTGATGCATTTTAAAGGGTAAGTGCTTTCAGCCGGTGTAACTTTGCACATAGATCCATAGACTAATGACAAATTTGAGCTGAAAGAGTGTTTCGTGTATGATGTACTGTTACTCTTAACGTGAATAGTGGCAATCTAAACAACCAAATATACTTATTCAAACTAAGTTTAACAAGAAATAGCATATCACGCTATAATTGCATACATCCAATACATTAATTCATATAAATTACTTACGTATGAAGGCCAAGCATTTTGCAAACGACTGCAGCGCTGCCGACACGAAAGTCATCCTTACACACGGTCCCCCAGAATTATCTGTTGATACTTCAAGACGACCAATCAGGCCCGATGTGCCATTTAAGCGAACAAAAATGCCATGCATGGGACCTTATATAGAAAATCAGCTGAAGTTGACAGAGTAAGCAGAACGTTGAAAAATATACCTGCTTCTTAACAAAAAGACATAATTTTAGTACCATTTTCGTGGTGCAAAAAACGATAAAGAATTAGTTCAACCTGAACAATTGTTTTAAGACAACATGAGACATATGAAAATATTCTTGGCTTGGTTTGGATGAGCCACGTCAAAGACAGTAATGTAAATAAAAATAAAAACTTCCATTTATTGACAAACATTTTGGTCTTTCAGATATTTCATCATTCACTTCACTGCGGCATGGGCAGTAATATGCATGTCCATTACTGTCCATGAACAAGCTCAATCAAACCGAGCCTGCAATATTTTCATATTTGTCGTGTTCGATGGCTTTCAAAGTTCCCTTTTCATCTATTTTGATATCAGTTTTACAGATATTTTTGAACATCAGCTTTATATTTAAGCTTTACATTTAGCTTGAAAAACTGATAATTTCTCCTGTTGAACATTAACTTTTCTTATATTTTAGTATCTAAAAATCCCGCTCTAACAAACTTCTTAACATAAACAAGCTTACATGCAACACCAATATCTTTCGAATGATTACAATCGGTTTCTCCCCAGCGTGCATGTAAGCACTGTAGTAACGAAGATTCTATTCCGCCACAACCTATGTTATCTAAGAAAATGGGTCCAGTGCCTGGTCTTGCAATGTTATATGAAGAATACGCAAGTGGTCTGAAATGGTTACATAATCATTCGTTAATTAAAGACAATAACAACATTTAATCTGCTTTTAAATCAATTAAACTCCGTCAGCATTTATTTAAATAAGGCTTTTTATATAGTCATTGGAGAGTATTCGGGTTATCAGGAAATCGTTTTTTCGTAATTCGCATTATAGAGGAATTAACACTTCATACATATTCTGTACTTTTTTCCTTTCAGTTATATACTAGAATGTGTCCTCTACTGCTACAACAACATCTGCAATAACAAAGGGACTGGTTAAAATGGCCACATGAATTCCCATTCTTTACAATCATCTACACATCCTGCTTGATCATCTGATCAAGTTTGAAAGAAATCGGCCTGCCAGTTTAGGAGGAGTTAATGCCACAAGATTTGGAGGACGAGTGCAACTTTATCCCTTTCACTGCCAACGTCGAAAAACTAAATTGACGTCGTCAGTGCCAAGGACTTTTTAACACATAAACAACTTGACGTCATTCGATAAGCGGCAAATACTACGATGCGCGTCACGCGGTTCGCCTTTAATTGGACAATTAAATGTTGTTGTTTTTACTTGTTATTGGTGTTTGGTGAAATTCAAGTTATTAAATATAAAAAAGCAGCTTTTACGCATATTCATATTTATGATATTGTTTAACTTTTAAGTTCTACGAATACATGAGCTAATGTTGAAAATTCATATGGATTTAAAATTAACATTAATACCTGATAATGGTCATAAAACACCTTCAGAAAAGTGCTTCAGATCACTTAGTTTTTTATTAACTGAAATACATATGTGTAAGGTCGATGGACCACCGTATTCTTTCTAATAATATTGAACATTCCAAATTCCCTGCCGTGAGACTACTTTTAACTATGGGCTCACATTGGGACGTGGACTTCCAACTTTTACTTATCGTCGATCTTGGAGATTACTTCAGGCGTATTCATAACCAGAGTACAAATAGTTGATTGTTCATATTTGTCGTTTACTTCGTTAAAACATTTCTTTGTTAACATACTTTTTTGTGTGAATATTGTAAACCGCCGTCAGCTGATGGCATAAAAAATGTATCATGTTTATGCCAATACAGAACTTTGACTTTTGATTCAAGGATACATCCAAATACAAAAGCGTACCAATTTATACTGTTTTTCTCGACCATCTGCATTCACTGAGGAAATTAACAGTTAATTAGATGTTTTGAAATGCAATCAGTTTGAATTTGGGTTATCTGTCAAATTTGGCAAACGTATGCTAGAGAAGAATATTGAAATTATTCGAGCGATGGAGAATATAAGAGCTCTCTCCTCGCTATCATCATTTAATTGTTTACGATTATCAACGGGCGCCCCTAAAGTGGATACACCGGTCAACTCGAATTAAAACAAAACGATATATATGTGAAAGCAATTGATAAAATATTTTAATATTCTTGAGTTGTATAACCCTGACGAAATCATCGACGACACAGCTGTTTTGAAGTGTACATGTAAAACACAATTTTACAAAAACATTCACTGTTTGAAAAGAATATTTCCAAACTGCAACAACAGTTGTCTGTGTAACAACCCTAATCTATTTCATGTTTTTTCACGTTCCATATTCTTCACACATACACTCACCAAAAGCTCTTATTGGTATCATTTTGCATTTGACTAATTAGTTTTTAGGCATTAATTGCCAATGATAATATCAAAATGGACAAAGTTTAACAAGTCAAGTGAAGTCAAGTCAAAGAATTTATTAGCATATTCAAAAAGAACATAATTATCTAAATAACATATATAACACAATGTATGAAATTTCATGGAAATAAATAATGAATAGAAAGATAGAAAAAAGCATACACACTATAAGAAAATTTAAGATATACCAATAACATGTATTTTGTTATTGTAATATTATCGGAAAAGTGTGTGTGTAAAAAGTGGGGGAAAATCTTTAGATCTCGGCGAAATTCAAGCGATACTTTTAATGGTTGCTAATAAGTAAATAGCGCAAGATTATACAATATCTTTTTATTAGTATACGACAAAAGATTTGTAAAATTTATATTTGGCAATGCCAATATTATTTTTGCAAATATTTTATCCGTAGATCTCTATATAGAGGTCATACGAGTTTTGTTTTTATTTTTTGCGCAAATAAAGGCGTCTTGAAAACACCACATATTTAACAAAGATGTTTTTGTAGGTCAAATACTTTATGAATAAAAATTACTAACATCATATTTTTAAATGTTTAATCTTTAAGACATAATTTAATTAAGTATACATAATCACAAGTTAATTGATCATTGCATGAAATGGTAACACGGAGCTAAATCGAAGTATAATAATATTAAACGTGGTCCGTTCACGGACACCATACTTTCATATCACGAGAAAATCATGGGTAATTTTTGTGTACACTAAGAATGTAAACAACGGTGACACTCACTAGATAATGGTAATAAACTATGTTGACGTACACGATCGCACGGTATTTGCAAAGAAATGTGCATTTATTATATAAACGAACTTTCTTTGCAACAATAAACTCACCTAAAGTTTAAAAACAGCCTTAATAACACTGAAGAAAATAGTTCGCACGTGGCAACAAAATATTTCACACTTACATAAATAAAACATAAACAATCAAAATGACTAACAGAAAAAATACAGTTAATATTAGAAATACATAAGTTATCAGTAAGTTCGCCAAAAAATGCGATATTTTAAATGAAGTTCGTTTCGCGCATGAACACAAATATTGGTGATTAGTCCCTTACTTCCGCAAAGCTGTGTTGATGAAAATGTTTTATTTACACGTTTGAAATTAAAGGCAGATTATGAATGATCGACGGAAGATCAAGACGATCAATTGGTAAGGAACACAATTTTAACCATTGTTCTTTATGATGGATTGTGTTTTTGGGGATGTCATGTTGTATTAACAACCCAGAACGCGATTATTTTCGTCGGTGTCAAAACAAAGATGGACGCGCTAGTTTTTCTTGCAGTTTAGTGGGTTCGTTTATGGGATAAAAGATATTTCAAATATATATTAAAATATAAGACTCAGTGCATCTACAGTAATATCTTGGCATTCCAATTATGCTTTTACTTTCAGAAAATATTGGTCAGAGTAAAAGAAAACTTGCACAGAAAATTGCATATTTATTTCTGTATTCACATGTCATGTGCTACACCAATGCTAATATGTCTATGCTTAAAGATTACTGGCAGGGAGATTTATAAAATATTATAAGATTTTTCAACAATGCCATTTTATATCTCAAGATTTTATGCATTGGTGCCAACAGTACCATTTTTTTATTTCAACAATTACATAGTCTTTAATTGTTTGTGACGTCTTATTCGAATTCACAAACATGCTCTCTCTTCCTTTCTTCTTTTTTCGCTGCGTGGAGAGGCTGTGTTTTGTGAGTGTTGCGATTCCTGATATGCATATTTCACTTTTGTTTTAATTCATAAAACGTATTTTATACATGGTACTACATGGAAGATTTAAGTATTGTTGAAAGAAATGCTAAACATACGAGACTTCCACAGTACTAAAGTAAATTGAAAGGTTAACAGCTGATGTTGTTGAAAACTTTCCTTGTGCGTAAGGTAAACATATATAGTCTCATAATATCATATAAATTTTGACTTTTAATTTTTCTATTGCTATAACTGGTTATTTATTTGAGCATACTTTTTAAAGAATATGGATACATAAAAAGTTTTGAATCAATATAAAAAAGCAATATTATAATACAAACACATTTTTTACTTAAAAAGACTATGTTGTATACGGTCATTACAACTGTCTTATTCGACCTCGCTGGAAAGCAACAAAACGAAACAACAACAAAACCATTCGCATTTGTATTTATGTATTATTGCTGAAAGTACACGGGGCCAGCTACCCTGAAAAATAATAAAGATATTTTATAATAATAAATCATAATAATTGTCATGCAACCAAGTGTTTCTCGACTGTAAAGTCGAACTTCTTAAATTCTTTCCGTACATTCCATCAGTGTTGTTATCAGATCCGTCCTTTGTCAACCACGGTACTTATGTATGTTAAGTGTACTTCTAAAAATACGTTTGTGTTTTATTTTTTCAGCCAGTTTTAAGATGGGTGTTTTTTAACATCACAGGCAATATAAATATGGATAGTGTTCAATCCTTTTTTTTAACTTTTCTTTGCCTTTGGCGTTCTCTATGATATACAGGATTTATATTCTCAGATCCTTTGGTCAGGTCACCATTAATGTGTATGAAAGATTATATTCGACCTTTTTTTATATTGCATTAACTAATATAGCATATGCTCGTACAATAGTAATATCGTCAGTGGTCACCCAAATGACACAAGCCTCACATAAACAGCGGTACATTTGCGTTTATATGCTGTGGCTTTATAGAACTTAAACAAATATATATCCACAATTACCTATAAACATGAAGTCTTTAAACTGGAAATATCGTGTTACTAATGGATGCGAAATAGAACTTTATACATTATATATGCTAAACAAATAATTTACTATAAACGTCACGTCATGTTTTGGGCAACAACATAGCAAAAGTAAATAATCATGTAGTCACAATTATTAAATGTCACATTAAATACTCCCTAGTTAGGTCTTTTTTTTATAAAAACTAAGTTGGTCATTAATTGTATTTAATAGTAAAAGATCTCTTAACTGAAGCTTATTATGATGCCGTTAGCCTTTCAAATGTTTAAGAAAGGTTTATACAAATATATACCTCGACAGGACACACCAACATCTTCCCCGTGTCCGCAGTTGTTCGATCCCCAAGGTTTATGATTACACGCAAAAATACTTAATTCTGTGCCATTGCAAACAACATCATCAAGGACGATAGGTAACGTACCCGGTCCGAAGTAAGCATTCTGATGTTGCGTGGCTGATGACCTGTTATAAAACGTATTTTAAACTTGATTATAATATTATAGACTCGATAATACCATTGAAGAAAGACATGTATATTTTGTGTGCTTTGTTCTGTGCTTAATGAAAAAAAGACGTTTAAGGTATAGCAAAAGCATTTTAAAAATCAGTGGCCATTATGAACTTCGGCTACGTTTTGAAAGACCTAAAGCCCGGTACTTTTCAGGATTACTCGTGACCCACTTAAGCCCTTTCTAAATTGCAATCACATTGATTAATTGTTTACAGTAATTAGAGTCAAGCATACAATTTTAATTAAAAAGTTCTTGCATGGGAAAATGCAATATTTTATAACTTGTAATGAATAAATTGCTTATTTAGTGATATTCTTTCAAGGAAAAGGGACAGCCTATCAAATTATACTGTAAACTTTCCCTGCTTTCCACGTGCAGCTGAACTTAAAACTGTACATCAATCTATCATACACCAGGCGTACTTTAATGAGGCCCGTCTGCATGATAAACCGCACGCTTGTATAAACGCAGGTTCACCATCACTGTTTACAAATTATCATCTAACCGTTATGCTCAATTCCAGTGTTGTTTAAGAGGTCGCAAACATTGCAAATGGCGAAAACTAGCTAAAATTTCAAAAATGAATTTTGGGGGAAATACTTATTGCCACCTAGATTTTAGTAAAGAAATGTATTTAGCTATGGATGTAATAAATGTTTGCAAGCTCAGTTTAGTCTAATTCGTGTTCTAATTACCAAGCACATACTAAAACAAAAGAAAAACCATTTGCATGAGAACTCTGAAATTCATGAACAATATTCCAAAGCAACTCATACCTGAAATAAGTATATGCTGGTCTACAATGTTTAGTGCCAATTCGTCAAAATAATGTTAGGGTTTTCAAGAAATTGAAGAAAAACCTTACTTCCTGGTTCATAGTGAAAGTAGAATCACTTTCACCACAAGTAAAAAATGTTGAATGTGAACGCATGAGTAGACGTTTTCATGTATAACTCATACAAAATCGACTATTTGACGGTCATAGTTCCGAATATTTCATCTGTATGGCTAAAACATCATTTCAAATCTCCCCCACTGTCGCATTTCTTAGGACCTTTTGCTAATAAGCATTACCATACATACTACGATGTAATAATTTGTAATTATTTATCACGCAAACCTAATATATAATATGTTATTAATCCATTCACATGCCATTTTTCTTCTTTTCAGATGTAAAATTTTATATTATATTCACTTATTATTGATAAATTAAAAAGATTTTTTTAACTTCACCTGCTAACCTGGGTTCAGAAGATATGGTGGAACTTATAAAAAGGTGTGTGTCGGGATAATCAGTAAATCGTAAAGTGTCAAAGCAATTTTTACATTAGTGTTTCTTTTAAGCCAAGTCATGCTATTGAGTGTCAATAATATGTAAATATAATGTAATATTTTACATCTGAAACGGAGAAAAAATGACATGTCAATGAATGAATAGCAGACATTATGAGTTTTGCATGATAAATCATTACAAATTATTTTATCCTAGTATGTTTAGTATTGTTTATTAGCAATAGGTCCTTGGAAATACGAAAGTAGGGACTGATTTGAAATGAGGTTTTAGCCATACAGATAAACTATCGGAACTATGACGATAAAACAGTCGATTTTATATGAGATATACATGAAAAATGTAACGAAAACATCTACTGTCCATGCGTTTATGTTGAAAATTGATGAAAAATTCTACTCATGCGTTCATATTGAATGTATTTGTAAAATCCCAAAACATACTGCTCTAAAATCGTGGAGGCTTATGGCATATCTGGACATGTTTTGAACGAACCTTTAGGAAGCAACAAATGCCTAGGACTTTGCGTTATTGTCAAGTTATTGACTTTTAAAGAGCGATTTTGCCTTTTTGGGAATTTTCAAGTGCTGATGTTGAGAATGTTCTTAATTGTTACCGAATCTTTTGCGAATCTGAGATGACCATCGTTTAAAGTAAATACCAGAGAACAGCATGGGCAATATCTTTATCTGATATATTTATTATTAAAAAAAATGCTAGACGTTTTACTTACTATGGTATCATATTCCCCTTCTTAAAATCGCACCATGCGTTCTCCTCTTGGGATTAATAGTGAACGATTTGACTCGGTGAAATTGTGCCTCTAAACTTAACATAATCTTTTGTCTCGAATACCAATTTGACATAACCAACGCATTTTACGACATATAGATTACATAAATGGTAAGAGTCATCAAGCAAACCTGATGAACTTTAAAGAAATAATGGAAACAATAAAATGGAAGTCTAACAAAGTTTCATGGGATAAAAGTGTGAATTCGTTTGGAAGACAGGCGATCGGCAGTTGAAGTAAGTTATCTTTTATAAACCGGGAGTAGCGTAATAAATATAGTATTGCATATACATTTTAACCATTTTCTTTGTTATTCTGTATAGAAATGAATACGGTCAAAAAGTTTTATTGGTGAAAGTTTGTTTAAACTGAAAAAGAAATTAATACAAGTTTCACATTTTGTTTCAAACAAATGTACCTGAATAAGACAAAATCTAAATATTTTGAAATATCATCTCCGTCTTTTTTCAGTCCGGCAGATAAACTTACGGTCCGGCAGAATTTCATTGCTCATCGGACCGAATGACCGGCATTTTTTTGGCCTATCACGAAGTCTGTAGCCCAGGGAACATTCTGTTTGCGTGTCTGTTAAAAATGGAGACACCAGTCGCTTTTTTTGGTATCCAAGAATATTAAATTTTGTAGATTTTCAACAAAGTTGACAATGTTGATCACGAAGTTGTTCAGCCCTTTGATGATAAGTAAATTGAAAGCAAATGAATATCAGCAGCTGTTGATGATAAGGAAATTGAAAGCAAATGAATATCAGCAGCTGTCCTATTTGCAGCACTTGATTTGCAAAGGAGTCAGAGTGTCCTGTTTCATGTTGCAACACTGAGATGATCAGTACCTGAATATATCTCTATAAAATAATTAATAATTACAGTTCATTAAGTTTTTATTGTTAAATTGTGAAATTTGTATTAAATTGTATTTCAGTTTTAAGTAATAAGAAGTTTATTTCATTATTTATATAGCACTATTCCTGGGCAAACTTATCTTAAGCACGACTTGGTCATTTTGCGAAAGGCATTCATCTGTTTAAATGTAAACTTGGTACCTATATTTAAATTTTAGAGTGTTAATATTTCCATTGGAGTTAATCCTAGAGTATCAAATGTGAATCATTATTCTGAAAATTTTGAAATAAAAAATATTTTGACCAACCTACCTACCCACACTAAATCTGCTTGGGTCGGGATGTGGAAACAAAGAGGTTTGCAACAGTTTTAAACACCAAATGTCCTCAAACTGCTGGCGGAATTTGCAAAAAAAGATAATTCAACTTGACGCCTGACTTAAAGGCTATTTTAGTGGGAAAATAGTAAGGCATATATTATAAACGTTAATACAAGGCTGAGCGGGGCCCGTACATGATATTCGGCCCTCGGTCGCAAACGGCCCTCGGGCCGTTATGTTCCCGTCAGTCCGATTATCACGTACCGGCCCCGCTCAGCCGTGTATTATCCTCTTAATATAATATCTCAAAAACGAATTGATATTAATATAAATACCAAGGCAAGCCAAGCATATTACAAACAACACGAGCCGCCATGTCAGTAAATTCATCATCGCAAACTGTACCCCAAACCCCGTTTTGACGTACTTCTAGCCGTCCTTCGTAGAAGCCCGATCCGTTCACAAGGCGAACAGGAGCTTGAAATAAAAATGAATGGAATAAAAACAATAGGCAAACGGTATCTTTTAAATAACATTTTCCTGAAAACCTTAGATTCGAAATTATAAACTGCATTTTTATTTTGGGAAACCAAGATTTCAATGTAAAAGAACATGACGATCTTTATATTTTTTCTTTTGGAATTCATCCTGATTTTTAACCAAAAGAAAACAAAGATGAAATAAACAACCAAATGGGGTAAATATGTAACGCTTGACAAACAAAATGAAAAGAAAAAGGGCAAATACAAAAGTGTAAACATTCTTTATTTCTCAATATTTTGCCCTTAATCGTACATCTTACTAAGAAGAAAAATAATTAAATTAACTCAATATTTCAATTTTAAACGGGATCTTGTTTCTTTTTGAGCACGATATTTATTGTAATTGAAAATATTGAGTTGCGCTCAACCTACGGCTAGTCTGAGTGGAAGGTAAAAGACGATATTATTTCTGCTCATCAAACCGAGCCTGCATTATTTATATGTGTCCTGATCGGTGGCAATTTTGACTAAATGGACAGGACCGAAAAATCTGTATTTTAGAAGTGTGTGGTTGCCTTTTACTTCATGACCTTGTCCTTAACACTACTTGCGCGCTACCTTCTTATTTATGCACGATGTTCGAGTAAGTTTTTTCTTGAGAACTACAATTTTTGATATACGATGCTTATTGGAATTTTATAATGTGACGTAATTTAACGAAGTGTTTTAACAGATATAGTCGCTTCTTTTGTTTTAAAACAGGGTTGAAGGTTATAAAACTGAGTTTGGAAACCAGTCTCAAATCTCAAGCATCTGATTGGCTGAAATGGCGACTGGTCGCCATTTCAGCCAATCAGATGCTTGAGATTTGAGACTGGTTTCCATGCTCAGTTTTATAACCTTGGGCACTGAACTCTGCCACAAACCCATTTGGAAAGGATGTTCCAAAAGTTTGTATGCTAGAAGTGTTAATCGTGATATCAGCCTGTTAATGCTATTATATGAGATTGTTCATTCATAAACCGCTCCTGCTTGGTTAATTTACATAAGGATCTTGAGAGAAAATAAATGAAACTAAAATAGAAAAAGGTGATTTTAAGTTAAGATATTTCACTGGTATGTACAACTCAATCTTTTGTTTTTCGCAAAAGATATCAGAGCGACAGATTACAAATGAAAAACTAAACAACAACAAAAAAAAAAGCAAGACCATTATCGACAATGACCCTGCTAGATATTTCTTAAGTCGTTGAACTAACTTTCAATATCAGTAATGGCATTACTTTAATTTGTTTATAAATATAGATTTACATGTAATAAGAAACTTTAAATTTTGATTGAAAGGATTGTATTTATATCGTAACTAGCTGATTTATCGATGGAAGGCAAGCAAAAGAAGTAGTTCTTAAAAACTGTTGCGCTTGTTTTAATTTTGTAGACGTGAGAAAAATAACCAGTTATTGGCATAGATCCAGGTACGCAAATCCTCGGTTAACAACTCGGCACAGTCTTTTTTTGTCTGAAAAGCATTAACCTAGGTAAAATTTTTCCTTCACTTAAAATACAAATACAATTGTTTCAACTTCTTCTAAACACTGTGCATTTTCACATATCATATCTATTTAATATCTTTTTGTTCCGCACAAACCCTAGACAAAATTGACTGGTTCCCGAGCCACCTGAATTACTGAAGTGTTTACCAAACACAAGTAAGAATGAAATACAAATTAACACTAAGGTTCTCATATTTAAATTTAACAATCAAGTGGTGTTTATGTTTTAAATGAGTGTATGTGTTCCTTTAGGTGACATGTAAAATACTCACCGAAAAAGAAACATGGAAAGTTTCCACATATTTCTTTGTCTTCTGAGTTTCCTATACATGCAAGACCTGACTGGGTTGGCTCCGGATTAGTACAAGTTCTGGTCCGTGTCTTTAATGCTTCACCACATGTCACCGAACAAGATGACCAAGAGGACCAGCTGGTCCATCCGCCATTGACCGCTGTTGTTTAAAAAATAAATAATTGAACAATTCTGACAAGTCTATGCTATAAAAAGGAAAAGTTTGCCCTTTATGCCGCAGAAGCAACGAAACCTCAAGCAAATCTATTTCACCGAAGCATTCGTGTATGAGCATCTGAAGATGAAATTTCTGGACAGCCTACAGTTCATTTATTTTATATACTGTTCTATTGTATGTATGAGTATGTCTACATTGCGTGTTTTGTCAGTATTCGTCCTATGTTGTGTCTGTTAAGTCATATATAGTTTGTCACAGTCAATAATCCCCATAAACCCACACATAGCTATTTTTCATTCATGCTTTCACTAACCTGTGTGACGGACCTCTTATTTTCAATGTTCCCGCACAGGGAATCGGCACATACCTTTTTTCTAATTCTTCGAATTTATGTTATATTATATGACAAGGGATTTTCCTATATAAATTCATTTGGACACGGGTCTGCAACATTGTTTTCCCAGAGTAATTCACGTTTCCAGCGCATTTTGTGCCAAAATCCTCGGTTCAGTTTGAAGCAGTGAACACAAATGATTCTCTGACCACCAACGGTCTATCGCAAAGTGTTCTGTAGCTTACAGTTTAAACATCTTTTTTATTTAAGAAAAAATAGCTGAAAGTCGGCCATCATTGTTTTGCATTAGTGGTGATGTCTGATTGGCTCAACATGCTATAGACTTTAGCCAATCAGATTATTGCTTCTTTACACACCTCCTACTTGGGAAATGGCTACCAGTTAAACTTAGTTCATCAAAAAACATAAAGTTATTTATGCTGCGAGAAAAAATCCTTGTCATGTCAAAGGAACAAAAAAAGTTATGTTCTGATTCCCTGTATGTTCCCGCACTTTACCTGAACGCATGGTTATTTCATGTTAATTGTTTTCATACCATTATTATTCTCGTTACCCACACGTTTCATGTTGTTTTGTTCTTGAATTTTGTCATAATATCGAATTTACTTAATAGAAAATGATGAAAGCTAGCCACTTGTTTTCTTGTTAGGTATTTTTATCAATCTAGACCAGGCCAGACCAGAACGTCTTGAACCCCCCCCCCCCCCCCCAAAAAAAAAGCAGGACTCATTAGACTGCGACATATCTTTTTTAAATAAACGTGATATATAATGATTGAAAATACAGAAAAGAGCATAAAGGTGCGAAAAACACATAAGGCTAAAATAGAAATGCTATAAATAGATTTTGCTGAATCTAGTCAAACGATTGCAGGCTGGACCTTCTGTAAGTTGCAAATCTCAATCAGAAATTGATAGTTTTAAAGAACGTATATAGGTTTTTTACATTTGTTATAAATTTTACTACTTACAAGAAAAATGAGTCTCGCAACCCTACCCACCTTTCATACTGCCGCGCGTGCAGAGCAAATGAATGTAATTTTTTTTATAAATTCAAATCGGCCTCTGTCGATTAGAGCAAATTTATCGCAATCGTAACCGAAAATGTCACGACGAAATCGTAAAATGTAATTGATTACATTTTGGAGGAACAAAGAATACCAGTGTGAATAAAAGTGTTATTCAAACGTGATTTTTGTGTTACCAAATCACATATTCCGCCTTTAGATGACAGAATAATCGCGTCCATACCCATACATATTTTAAGAATTACATGTGAAATACAACAAAACTGGCCAAAGCTAAGACATGATTTTTCATATTCTGAAAATGATAATGACGCAAAAAGTAATGTTAAAATATTTGAAAAAAAAACAACAACTTACTTTTCAAAAGGAAAATTAACAATGATTCTAACTTGATAAATTTACCTGCTCGAAAACTATTTATTGTGCTGTCTGTATGGTTGGTAAAAACTACGAAGTTTTGATTCATATTAGTTGTGTAGTCCTTAAATGTTTGATTGAATCCGGCATGGATCACTTCGAACCTGTCGTCAACATTTTCTAGTGTCATATTAGGTCCATTATATGTTGTCAGTATATGAGTCTTTAATAGCGACATACTCTGATTGAAGCATTTTCTAACTTGCGTAAAGATTTGTTAGCAATATATGGGGTTTAAGTGTGTGAACATTTATGAAAATATATTCATTTTTTAACATTAAATAAAATAAATCTGTGTGTATCCGCATTTAAAATGATGTTTTGTATTGTTATGTTTTTGTAAATAAAATTTTATGGCATTTTAAGATTTTTCTATTTCTTTTCTGTAGTTAGATTTATTTATGCAAAGTTTCAATGAACGGCATTTTGCTGTTATTGAAATATTGAAAACTTTCTTTTTTATCGATGAACGTGTTATGAGGACTGTAGACGACCCTTAACGTTTATAAGAATATAATAACATCAGCAAATTTTCGATCAACCAATTTCTTTTGCCAATATTATTATACCAGAAAAAAATTCAACTTTGTGTGAAGAAAGTGAAATTTTGTTCATATTAAGAATTGCCTCATCCGTAAGACACAGCCTTCACACAACCAAAAAAGAAGAGGAAAAGTGAGCATGTTTTAAACATCAATTCAAATTGGACGTCACAAACAATTAACGAACATGAACAGCCGATCGGATATTGGCCTGGACGGTCAGTGGCAAAGCAATTCGCAACTGGTAGTTTTAACCATGTTTTAAGGTGCAACAACCTCACACTTGCCCCAACAGGATCATATGAACAAGAAAGTACAAGCTGTCTTGGTGAAATAACTCCATCCTATCCACTCGACAATGTTGCATGCAAAAGCACACAAACATCTCAATACCATTGTCAAGCAAAAGGGCGGGTACTCAATGACCTTATCGGGACCGAATCCCCTGGAGTCAAAACAGTAAGAACACGATGACAGCGATAAAAGAAACAGATCGAGCATCTATGCACTTTTACGGGATATTGCTATAAACCTTTATAAACTCATAAACCCCTGCCACTGTCGTGCAAACAAAGAAGTGAGAAGGAAACAAGGTTAATAAATAAACATTTAGGATGGATAAAATGAAAGCAATGAAGAAATGGAGTTTTTCACCAAGGGCTCATAATTATTTAAAACACTTTTCTCCAATCACTGTCCGTGAATATGTACAGGTATCTATGTTGACACTTGTTTTAAACATACGAAAAAGGGAAACAACTTTCTATATGACTTTCCTAAAGAAAACATAGATGCCCAATCCTAACAAGAATAAAAATGTAAACATATTGCAATATTATGCACTAATTGTTCAATACATGAGGGCACGATAAACCCTTTCTAACTAAATGTGTCTCTTTATATGAGAAAGTCGCATGTGAACAACTGAAACTTAACTGCGATTAATCTTAATACGACTTATCGCATAAAATTTTATTAGAAGTCATAAAATTTCCGAGTAACCCAGTGAAGAGCCCGGTTTTTTGAGAGGATATCTGGATAGGAAAATAACTCATATTTCTAGAATATGACCTATTTTTGTAAAAATCTACATAAAAGCAATTAGTTTTTGTTAAAACAAAAACCACTTTTATTTTTTTTCCTAAAAAGAGGCTAATCAGCCAAACAATTGTGGTCATGTCCATAGAACATCCCCTAGACTAGTTCGTTAAAGTTTTCTGTTTAAAAACACTTTCTTATAAAACAGCGGAATCCAAACACTCTTTTTTGAACCCAGATTTTGTGAAGTGACAAGGGCAGAGGGAAGAGAAAACTCTCCTGCCAGCCCTTTAGCTAATTACGAACTTAACGAACAACAGTTGTAACGTACAATCTTTAGGAATTTTACATCCTTACTTTTACTCGAAAGTTGTTTTTAAATTCAAACACGCGATAACTCGAAGTACGCGATCATAACTCGAAGTATACCGTCGTTCTTCTAGTATCGCAATTGACGTAATCGATAAATCGAAGTAAATCGTCTGTCCTTTGGTATCGCAATTGGACTGATTTGTAAACAGTTTTATCTATCACTAATTGCACAACAAAAGATGTAAAGTTTGCATGAATGTAATGTTTTGCTAGGAAAATAAAATTATCAGTATACAATGAAACCTACCAGATGTCACAGGGTAAAACCTACAGTTTATTTATTTGTATATATTATTATGTACATGTATTGTATGTTAGTACATGTGTGTTATGATAGTGTTCGTGCTATGTGTTGTCTGTATCGTCAGTATTCGTCATATGTTGTGTATGTATTGTGACAGTTCGTGCTCTTCATAATTCCGATAGACCCATCCATAGCTCATTTCATTCATATTTTACTAACCTGTGTGACGGGCCTCAATAATTTAACTTTCCCGCACTACACCTGCACGCATGCGCATTTCACAATTAGAAATCTATGAATTCTAGCGCCTTCTTTTTCTTCTTGGTTTTACCAATATTATATTGTGATATTGCGTGCCTTTACAGGTAAATTGTTATTTTTTCATAACTTCATTCATTGTATTCATTATGCATTCATTTCAAATTGTCTTGTTGTTGTATTTTGTCTTGATATAAGCATTTCACAATTAGAATTCTATGAAGGCTAGCGCCTTGTTTTTATTCTTGGTTTTACCAATATTATATTGTGATATTGCGTGCCTTTACAGGCCAGACGCTCAGCGATTCGTGCGCATTCCGAAAGGCAGAACCCACGGGACTGCGACACTGGTGGCCAGTGTAGACTTTTTGCACAGGCGGAATTGTTTGGGGTCGACCATTTGAGGGTGCGAATGCAGCGAGTAACCCGATTGACGTCACACCGGTTGTAAACAGAGGATCGGTTTTACAATTTTTGCAAGAATGTATAACAGGGGGTACAGCCTAAATGGTGGCTGCCGTACTTTAAGCGAGGAATTAGGTGGATGCTTTCCAATATGGCGGATAAAATCGTAAAATTTGGCCATGTGTGTAGCATATATTGAAAAACACAACATATTTTCGCGAGGGACAATAAAAAACACACAACAAACCTTGCAAGGTTTTGTTTCAATAACTTTTTTGTTAGGACAGCCAGGAAGCTCAAATAAAAAACCGAGTCAAGCGTAAACATCGTAGATCCGAATGGGATACGTCATTAAAGGAAATATTTGAATGTAATGCGCTTACCGTGTGAACATATCCGCACAAGTATCAAAATTTTACGATTTTATCCGCCATATTGGAAAGCAGCCACCAAATTCCTCTCTTAAAGTACGGCAGCCACCATTTAGGCTGTACCCCCTGATATAAGTTTACATTATTTAAAATCTGGATCCAGTGCTGTTAATTTACAAAACTGAGATAAGGTACCTACCCATCTTATCAATCGCTCCGTTGGATCTCGCCGTTGGATACCATTTGACATCATTGTGTACACACCGGTCACGTGATCATCACATTGACCTGTGTACTTTCGCTCAAAGTTTACTGGGATTGGGACTAGTTAGTTTAATGACGTGACAGCTATTTATAGAATGCCTCTAGATACCGCTCTTACATACAGACATAAGACAGTGTTCAAAAGTCACATTAGACTTTAAATAAGGGATATACAACTCAATATTACGGGTTATCTGATACGTTTCTAAACTAAATCGACAAAAAATACCATATTTATTCATGTGTCTACGGTTAATTCACGTAACTACATTGCGGACTGTTAACTCCGCGTATGAAGACAAAACTCCTGGTTAGGATTGTTATGCGTTCTTATGATAGAGGTCTATGTTAGCCTGATGACGTGACCGCTATTTATAGAATGCATTTGACATCTGTCAAATTTGACAATGAATTCCCGGAATTCGAAAGTGAAAGTAGAATTTCAGGATGTTGTGTTGACATTTAGGATAGTGTTTAATTTTAGTGATTTAGGACTTCTTTAGTGAATACCTTTATAATTTTAGGAAAATATTTGAAATTTGTTAGCTAAATGTAAGTTTTGTTTGATGTTTATTTCATTTAACAGTATATTTTAAATTTTAAACTGATTTTCGGATTGTGTTGTGTGATTTTGACAACTTGACAGAACTGGGGTCACCTTGCACCTATTGATAGCATGATGGTGTGAGTTTATAGAGCACAAGAACTGGTGTTGGTTAGCAAACTAACCTCTTACTAACTTGTCATGCAGATACATTGAATAAAGGAACATAATTTTGAGATATTGATATTGTTGGAGTGGCCCAGACCAAAATATTTGTGTGTGTTTTATATATAATTAAATGTTATTGATTGTGTATCTATAGTAGACTGTTGGCTGCTTAAAAAACTAATTCTCTGAGGAATTAGGACTCTGAGCAGTGGTTAGTTTTAGGTGTAGTTACTCTTGTACTGTTGGTTGATTGTGGATTGTATTTGAAAACAACTCACACGTTTTGCTGCATAGGGCACACTGGTTGCACAATTCTGGAATAATTAATCTGTTTATATCAAATATTTTTCTTGGTTGCAAGAATAATATTTGATATTTCGCTGGCAATCTATGTGGAAGTTTCCTGTAACTGCTGGGAATTGGGTCTACTCAACAGTAAACCCAATAAAGATTGTTCACTGTAGAATAGACATAGTATGAAAGTTAAAGTTTTGAATATTAGGTGTGAAATGTTTGTTCTTGTAAGAGAATAAACTGTTAATGCTTAACGTTATTGCGTGCCATTCTGTGCAGAGGATTTTGCGGTGAAGATGCACTTTGAGAAGAACTAAGGAGATGTAGAGTGAAATGATTCTGACTGAAATATAAATAATGAAATAAAGTGTAGTGTTTGCGGTTGTTTCTTCTCTGATATTCTGAATTTAATTCAGATTATGAATTAAAGTTGGTGCATCATAGCAGTAGTGCTCTACTTGTAAATTCTTGAATACTTGGAAAGAATCTCTCCTGGGCATGGTATGGTGTACTTTAAGGACATTGTAAAACTTTGAACTTTCATGTCATTATTTTGCAGGGCTTGAAAAGCAGAGACTTGCATTGGAGGTCTGTAAAATTCCTGTGTATTGTTTGCTGGTGACACCATACTGAAAAATATATGGTGTTTAGTCTTCACCATCCCAGTTGTTAATAGTATAGTGTATTGTCTTCACCATCACAGTTGTTTATTTGTATGTTGTACTATATGACCACTACCATTGTTTAGTAGTATGGTGTACTATTTTACCACCATCACAAATCTGAAATCTGTGTGATTAAATTTCAGTTTTCAGTTGTGGACTTGGGTGTTAAATTTGTATGGTGTACTGTATGACCACCACCACAAATCTGACTTGAATGTGATATGCTTTAAAATCTGAACACTTTCATTTCTATTCGACTCTTGTGTTCTATGGTGAACTTCATGACCATCATATAAAGGCTGATTTCTGTGAGTCAAATTGTCATATTTGATTTAAGTTCATTTGTGACTGATGAGTATAGTGCAGTGGGAGACCATCGCCAGAGTCTCGAATTCTATGTACCCCATTTGCATTTTCTTTTTTCTCTTTGTTGCATTATTGATTGCGGTGACAAGGAGTGGTGTTTAGTCACAGGACGAGGTGTTTGATTTGATACTAGTGTCTGTTTTTGGTTATTATTCTTTTGTCGTGTCCTTTTGTATCCGGCACAATGGCAGATGGAGACGACACAGAATCAATTGATTTTCCAGTGTGTGATCTGAGATATTTCGCTGACAAGCTACGTAGATCTGGACTTTTTAAAGTTCTCCGGCTCCTGGTCATCCTGGTGCAGTCCAGTTTGACACTAATCACACACCGGTTCGAGAATACCTCCGAGAGAGTTTGGGAGCCACTTACACTAGACTACCTAGTGCTCGTGAGCCAGAATGGCGACCTCCTATTCACCCCTAAACCCAAAGAGAATATTTTACCCCAGTCTCCAGTACTTGCCAACATTAGTGGTAGATCAGAATATATTCACCATCGCTTTCCAGAACTGGCTTCTTTTTCTGGTGAGGATAAGGAACTGCAGATCTGTTTGAAATTTGGAGATACGATGTCCACTGTCTCATTGATGAGAATGTTTATCCCATGCATGTTATTAGGGAGGCCATTCGCAGATCCCTTAAGGGTACAGCTCGTGGTCTTTTGCTGCATTTAGGTGAGTATGCCTCTGTCATGGGCATCATTACTGAGCTAGAAGGTATATATTGCAACGCACAGTCGGAGGAGAACCTCAAGGAGCAGTTTTATAATGAGCATCAGAGAGAGGGTGAATCGGTGGCTGATTTTAGTTTGAGCTTGGAGAGACTGTTAAGTAGGGTACCTGAGTCAATTGACAGACCTACACGTAACAGGATGCTACGAAATCGACTATGGTCAGGTTTAAGGGATCTGGAATTAAAAAATGTTTCACGCTATCTCTTTGAGAAAGTGGAGGACTACAATATTCTCCGGAAGGAGTTACGAGTAATAGAGGAGGAAATGAGGCTGTCTCGACAATCTTTGAACCAGGTAAGTAAATCCACACCCAAACAGGACATTGCACCAGATGCCAAGAGAGTTGGAAGAGATGATCAAAGACCTGAGGTAAGTGAAGCAAAGCAGTTTTTAACAAGCGTCGAGAGTCGATTGCTGAAACAGACGGAGACAATGACTTTGCAGATGGAAAGTCAGTTGCTTGAGTTAGACAAAGAGGTGAAAGATTTAAAGAAAGGTCAGGCAGATAGATATGAGAAGCGTTCAAACTGGAGAAACAAAGGTAAGGTTACTCCTAACAAAGAAAGTTCTTCAGAAGAAGGTGCCAAGAAAAGTGATTTAAACTTGAGCTGGCCTCCATGGCAGGGCAGATAGGAGGTCAGAGTAGTGTTAGCCCTAGCTCTGTGCCATTAGTAGGACATGCCAATGAGACCGAGATGTTTGTCAATGGAATCAAAGTCCTTGCATTGATTGATACAGGATCTATGATTTCGACCCTTTCTGTGTCAACATTTTTAAATCTTAACCCTAAGCCCTGTTTACACGACCTTTCTGATTTTAGTCTTGATGTAACTGGGGCAAATGGGTCTAAGATTCCTTACCTTGGGTATAGTGTTCTGGAGATTACCGTACCTAACATTGACCTTCCTGCCTCCTCTGTTCCACTATTAATTGTACCTGACACTTCGTATTCTTTGTCTGTACCATTTATAGTGGGCACTAACATCTTGAATCATATTAGGTCGTTACGGTCAACAGGTATCCCTACAGCACTTAAAGATGCGTTTTCTTCTCTGTCCGTGGGTCGAAGCCAGTCAATCACTTCTTTGATCGAAAGAGTGATTATTGTTAAGCCCTTCGAGACGGCGATCGTCGCTGGTAAAGTTCGTGCCACGGGGAATATGTTTTCGGGAGTCACTGAACCAAACGACTCTTATTATTGAACGTTTGCCCTAGAGTTGTGAAAGTGGAGCCGAACAAATCGTTTTCTAGGAATCCAGTAAGGGTATTTAATATAACTGCTCGACCCTTAAGTATTTTTCCTAAGACTTCCCTGTTTAATTTGCAGGATGTGGAGGTTCTCAGAGCCATCGATCCTTTAGAAGGGCAAATAAAGAAAAGCCATAATCCGGATAAATCTTAGATGACTTTGGTATTTCTATACCCACAGAAGGTCTCACTAAAGACCAGCATGACGAGGCCAGGGCTTTCCTCAGTAATTGGAGGCATATATTTTTTTTCCGGGCCCACTGATTTGGGATGCGCCAATTTAGTGGAACACGAAATTAATCTGGCCGACCCAACTCCGTTCAAAGAGCCCTACCGTAAGATCCCGCCAGGTATATTCGAGGAGGTCAGAGAGAATCTTTAAGACATGCTCGAGGCTGGTGCCATACAGGAATCTCATAGCCCATTTTCTTCAAATATTGTCTTGGTACGGAAGAAGGATGGCTCTTTTGTATTGATTATCGCAAATTAAACAGCCGCACCATAAAAGATTCATATACTCTTCCTCGTATTGAAGAGACCATTGATTCTCTTGTAGGCTCCCGCTTCTTTTCTAAACTCGACCAACACTCAGGTCATTGGCAGGTTGCCATGAAGGAAGAAGATAAGCCTAAAAGTGCTTTTCATGTTGGCCCTCTAGGATTCTTTGAGTGTAATCGTATGGCCTTTGGCGTTACTAACGCGCCGGCCACGTTTCAGCGCCTTATGGAGCGCTGTATGGGCGAATTACACCTCAAAGAGTGCCTTATATATCTTGATGATGTCATCATTTTCTCCGACACCATTGATTGCCACTTCAGGCGGTTGGAAGCTGTGTGTTCTGCGTTTAGAACTGGCAGGTCTTAGGCTGAAGGGCTCCAAGTGTGAGTTTTTTAGGACACAGGTACAATACCTCGGTCACATTGTCAACCGTAATGGTGTTGAGACTGACCCTGAAAAGATCAAGGTCTTACAAGAATGGCCAGTTCCTACATGTATTAAAGAGCTTAGGAGTTTTTTTTTGATTTGCCGGCTATTATCGGCGTTTTATCCAGGGGTTTTCACAAATTGCTAAGCCCTTGAATGATTTGCTAGTTGGTCATCCGACTAACAAACGGACAAAGAGTACCAGGGCACCTGTGAAGTGGTCTTGGAGTGAAATGCACCAGACAGCATTCAGGACCTTGATTGAGAAACTAACTACTCCCCCAGTATTAGCATATGCTGATGATTACAGCAAACCCTTTATCTTGAATGTAGATGCGAGTACCAATGGCCTCGGAGCAGTTTTTTACCAGAAACACGACGAAAAGGAGCGTGTGGTCAGCTATGCCAGTAGGGGTTTAAGAGGTAATGAGAGAAATTACCCGGCCCATAAACTGGAGTTTCTCGCTCTCAAAATTTCATGATTTTCTGTATGGTAACACTGTTCATGTCCGCACTGACAATAACCCCCTTACTTATGCATTTACCACTGCAAAGTTGGATGTCATGAGCCATAGTTGGTTAGCTGCTTTGTCAGCTTACAACATCCAAATTCATTATCGCTCTGGTAAGCAAAACGTGGATGCTGACGATCTCTCTAGATTCCATGCAAATGATGGGGAAAACCTGCTTTTGTCAGATGCAGTTAAAGCTCTCTTGCAAGCCCGGTCTACTGAACAGGAAAAATTCCTAGTTGTTGAGTAGTGATGTGCCGATGATCGAAAGACATCGATTAATCATCAGTAAGAACCTCCCGATGCCGATAATCGATGTCATTATCCCATGATCGATTTAAACCGATGTATACCCCTGGCTGGAAACGACTGCACAATTATACATATCTTATTCAATATTTTGTACTAGTCATGATTGTTCATTCATTCTAATCAGTGCATATTTAATAAAAACATGTGAAAAAGTTTAATTGTTGTAATTGGAACACCAACCTTTATGTAGAAAGTAGCAGCAAACACACAATAATAAGGATATTATATAAACTACTTATTAGAGACCATTTGTTAATGAAACACAGATATGATTTATAACCGATTAATAATCGGTGAAATCACATCGGAAGTGGCAACCGATTCCAACTGATGATCGATTGTGATTTGCAACCGATATCCCAACACTATTGTTGAGTATGTTTCTTTAAAACAACAATTTCACAACGACAACCCAGATAGCATTACAATTGGAACCGATTTCAAGTCAGCGAATTGGCAAAAGGAGCAGGCTAAAGATCCCGTCATTTTACGAGTGATGCAGATCCTTAGAGCCGGCAATAGACTTACTGATAGGCAGCGGTCAAGTGAGTCGGAACTTGTCCGTAAATACCTTAGGGAGTGGAACTCTCTTTTACTGAAAAATGGTATTCTTTACCAAAAAGGTTCTTTGGGCGGGTTTCCTGCCGAACAAAGCGTTCTTCCTGAGTCATTTCATGATATGGTGTTCGAGGGAATCCATGAGGAAGTAGGTCATCAAGGTCGAGACCGAACTACTAATTTAATCAAATCGCGTTTCTTTTGGCCTCAGCTGGATCAGTTTGTTGAACATCGAGTGCGCCATTGTCCTCGTTGCATACGTCGCAAAACCTTGGATAAGACGGCTGCTAAGTTGGTTTCTGTGCAGTCCAGTTATCCCATGGAACACGTGTGCATGGATTTTCTTTCCCTTGAGATGTCTAGTGGTGGTTTTGAAAACATTCTTATCATTACTGATCACTTCACACGTTTCGCTCAAGCGCTTCCTTCAAAGAATCAAACGGCTCACACTACCGCCAAACTTCTTTTTGAATCCTTTGTCTGTCATTATTGCTTCACCAGTAGGCTCCATAGTGATCAGGGAAGAAATTTCGAAAGTCAAGTGATTTGAGAGCTATGTGCTCTGGCTGGTGTTGAGAAAACAAGGACGACGCCCTACCATCCACAGGGGAACGGCATGCCCGAAAGGTTTAATGAGACCCTTCTCAATATGTTGGGAACTATAGAGGAGGAGAAGAAGGCCAACTGGAAAGTCCATGTCCCTGTCATGGTTCATCCCTATAATTCTACTAGGCATGTCGCCACCGGTTTCACCCCGCATTATCTGATGTTCGGGCGCCATCCTCGCCTTTCTATAGATGCCGCCTTGGGCATCGAACCAGATAAGGACGGACGCCCGAAAGATAAGTCAGGATACGTAAATGGCCTGAGGTCCCGTCTCAAATTTGCTTACCAAGTAGCAGCCAGAGAAGCCAGAAAACAGGGCCGACGTCATAAGAGAAGATATGACCTCAGAGTCAGAGAAGCAAAAGTTGAAATTGGGGATAGGGTCTTTGTGATAAATGTTGGAATAAGGGGTAAGAATAAACTCGCAGACCGCTGGGAGAAAGATGTCTATTTGGTCATAGATCAACCCAATCCCGAGCTTCCCATTTATAGCGTTAAGCGGGAGCACGGTAGGAGTCAGCCAAAATTCCTCCACCGTAATCTTCTTCTTCCATTCATGGGTATTTCACTACAAGAACCTATCCAGAAATCACCAGACAGTGCATTAACTTCCGAAACAGTATCCAGAAATTGCCGAAATATGTCATTCCTGCACGCAGGTCCCAGCGTTTGAATCCAGAGGCGGAAACATTTCAACCCAGAACTAGGGCTAAACCCAAATGCATGACTGATGGCACTTGGGAGTTAGGGTAAAAGATAGGTACCCAATTAATCAGTTGTGGCATTTGTCGTTCAGTTGTTGTTTTTATTTTTACTATATTACTTGTAAGTACTCGTATAGTTAAAAATGATTGCGATTTGAATAAAGTTGACAAATTTTGAATGAGTATTATCTTATTTGTCTTATTGCATCCTCGATGATACTAATGTGTAATTGCAATGAACATTACATAAAATGCCTTATTGTGCACAGTTTAAGACTGTCGATTATTGCAATTATATATAGGTCGAGCTCGCCTATATTGATTAATGCTTAATAGCATTTTCCGGGTTTGCGCACCCGGTGTGCCGATGTTGCGGAACTGAGTTGTTGGAAAGCAGCTTGACTATCCTTATAAGTAAAAGCTAGTGTTGGCGTATGTTATTACGCTGTAGTTTTTAGTTAGCTAATAGGTCTAAGCCTTACAACTTTTACCTTAATACCCCGTAATACTTCAAGTTACAATTCCTCAGAGGATGTTCTTTTTAATATCGGGACGACATTTCCCGCAGAAGGGGGGGGGGGGGGCGGGTATGTCACAGGGTAAAACCTACAGTTTATTTATTTGTATATATTATTGTGTATTGTATGTTTGTACATGTGTGTTATGATAATGTTCGCGCTATGTGTTGTCTGTATCGTCAGTATTCGTCATATGTTGTGTATGTATTGTCACAGTTCGTCCTCTTCATAATTCCGATAGACCCATGCATAGCTCATTTTCATTCATATTTTACTAACCTGTGTGACGGGCCTCAATAATTTAACTTTCCCGCACTACACCTGCACGCATGCGCATTTCACAATTAGAAATCTGTGAAGGCTAGCGCCTTGTTTTTCTTCTTGGTTTAATCAATATTATATTGTGATATTGCGTGCCTTTACAGGTAAATTGTTATTTGTTTCATAACTTCATTCATTATGTTCATTATGCATTCATTTCAAATTGTCCTGTTGTTTTATTTTGTCTTGATATTGGCATCTTTCCAAGAGTGCCCTGCATGATTACAAAACGTGAAATTCAAGTTCTCATTAGATATATATTCCGGCAACTTTTGTATACCATATTATTCACAGGTAACATTTCAAATGCTTAGATGTTTACGCACATTTTACAAGTACCTACATTTGAAACCTACATACATATGAATGTTTAATATCTGCTTAATCTAGAAAATATAATTATGTTTGTAAACAAGTTGTTTATAAAGGAATGCGGTGTTTGATGAAACATACTGAAATTCATTGCACTTTAAAGTAGACGGGTTAAGACCGACTGGTGCAGTGCACCTAATATACTTTCAAAAAGGAAATTTCTGTTAATAACCTGAATTGCATAGTAGGTAAGCGTATAAAAATTTTAGTTCTTTCTGATTTCAATCATTTACTTCATGGTGATCTTGCTTTAGACCGGAAGCAGTTACCTGCCTATTTCGCTAGACAGTGCCATAAAAACGTTTTCTTTTATGTATTTGTACATCTATGCTGTTGCGTGCATTAATGTCGAGTAGTTCGGTTGATCGGAGATAGTTTACCAAGGCAATTTGTAAATGTTAGTTCTTGAAAACGTGGATGGACAGGTAAAAGCTTGGTTCACTCTAAAATCTGGTTTAAACCCAACTGCAAACTTTATTTGCAACTTAATAATAAGAATCGGATTTTAATGCTTTTTAGTTTCTTGTTTCGTTGTATTCTTAGCTTAAACTCTATTTATTTAACATAAAACACATATAATACAACATAAGTATTTTACAATGAGTCTTGATTGGATGATAGAACAAATGTTTACAACACTTATATTAACTCTTTTCCAGATGTATAAAGTAATTTATTTTTATGTGCATGTCATACTTTGTTTACTTCAGAGCAGTTTCAATTAGATGTTAAAGTTTTAGAGTTCTGCGTAACAAGGGTTCTAAGAAAATTTAGTAGAAAGATGGAGAGAAACAGAAAGAGAGAGAGAGAGAGAGAGAGAGAGAGAGAGAGAGAGAGAGAGAGAGGCAGGCAGGCAGGCAGGCAGGCAGGCAGGCAGGCAGGCAGGCAGGCAGGCAGACAGACAGACAGACAGAGACAAAGAGAGAATGAAAATAAATAAATGAAGGACGGTATGAGCAGACAAGCATAACACAGGCGAATTAAAATCTTTTGGTTGCCAAGATGTATTTTTGAACTCAGATTAAGTAGAAACGAACATTTTGGTCAATTGAAAAATATTAAAATGCGTATAATACGTTTTGTAGAAGGAGAGGGCATGGTAAGTTATTTAGGTAGTGTATTCTGTATTTATGAAAGCTTCGTCATCTTAAAAAGTAATTGTCAGTTGATGCAATAACTCTACTCGAGCATAAGGGTGAGTTAACAAGGTTTGTTCTGTAAAGAACTGCTGGATGACGTCACACTTGCTTTCTGTATCTATTTTAAAATTTTCTCTCCAGCTTCTTATCAACTAGGCTTATTAATTGCTCATCACAAAAACTTGTCATAGATAAAATGTAAATGTGCACCATTTGTGATAAAAAAGAAGAGGTACAGCTTATACTTTATCAAACCAGCAACTAGAAGGTGTTTACAACAGCGCACTGAACGACATGATATGGCAAACATTGTGCAGAATTTGTGCAACTCGAAGATTTAAGATATCTCAGTATAGTAAGCATTCCAAAAATATGTATGGCAATAAGTCAGTGACCGACAGTTAAGTAGCATCAAATTGGCATCAGCAACCTTGTTTGGATAATATGACTCCGTGTTCGTTGTATTCTTAAATCTTACACTAACTGGTGTTTAGTTGCAGGATGTACTTGTAAACGTGGGGAATATACAGCCTATTTTAAACCTCAAGGAAAAATAACTGAAGCTCGCTAAGGATTCTCTGGCGACTATAATCGCCAGACAAAATTGGTTTACTACTGTCTGCTTGTCTGATGAAATACAGACATGCACAGTGAATCAGTCAAATCGTAGTCTGCAATGTTGGATCTAGAGGTTCCTGGTACAAGTACTTTAAATTCACAAAAACTAAACAGCACAAACATAAGTAACATTCATTTTTGCAAAGTTTCATTGAAAGGCATATTGCCGAAATTTTGATACTTTTCTTTTTTATCGATAAAGGTGCAAGGAGGAGTGTAGTAAATCCTTAAAATGTGAGAAATTTCTTTGTATCCTAAAATGAATACATATCAATACATATAGTTCGGGCAATTCTTTGTCATAGTGCATGTTTAAGGGTGTCCGTCGCTGATCGAGAGGTTAAGGTTTCCGACTGAGAATCACTTGCCCTTCACCGCTATAAGTTCGACCTACCAGGGTCAAGATCTTTCATGTGAGGAAGCTTGCCAGCTAGGTTGCGGAACGTCGGTAGTTCTACCCAGGTGTCCGCTCGGGCCTGAAAAATTGTCCAGGGGTCTTCCTCCACCATGAAAAACCTGGTATGCCAAATGGGCCTAAGAAGCAATAAGCTTAGCATCTGTTGATGTTCTGGCCTCTAATCAACATAGAACATGAATGTTACCATAGCAGCTATCTCTTTCACTATTTTCCAGTTAGTTACTAAAATATTTAAAACGAAAACTGTTTAATTCGTTTGTTTTCAAATCATCCACTACATTTACTGCAAACTTGTAAAGGTTCAGTAAACAGATTTCAACATAAACCTCCAGCCATACCATATCAGGTATATTTCATTTTAAACTTCTCCCTTCCTTTTTTACAACACGTTCTACTACTACTAATACACACGCACATCCTTCAACGTTCAATACCCTTCGCCAATAAAAGACAACCTTATATTACCACTTAATTCTTTTTTTGTTTACAAAACAATCCATTACCTGCATGAACTCCAACATCCAACATCAAACTTCCTTTAAATGTCGTCCACATATAACACATCTGTGTTATACTTTTCTTGTTAATTGTATTATTGCGCCCAAAGGCGTGTTCCAGTAAGCTGGGTTCTGCGGTTACCACGAGATCTGATGAAAAGTTTATAAAGACGTTGCCTTAGAAATATTTTAGAATGAAATCATTTCAATAAGAAGATCATATTTTTTCTAAATTGGGACCTTTTTGGATATCACTTTGCCCAGTGTAGGAGAAATACGGTAAAAGCACTTCGTCAGAGCAGTGTGTCACTATATAAATAAAAATTCATTGCACTTAAAAGTAGACGGTTTATCACCGACTGGTGCAGTGCACATAATATATTATCAAAAGGACACTCAGTCAATAAGCGGATTTGCATAGTCAGCAAGTAAGTTAAATGTTTAGTTCGTCGTGATATTTCTGATTGTAAATCATTAACTTCATGGTGATCTTGTTTTGGATAGGCAACAGTTACCTGGCTTTTTCTAGAGAGTGGCATAAAAATGTTTTCTTTTATGTGTATGCTGTTGAGTGCATTAATGTCGAGTAGGTCGGTTGGTCGGAGATAATTTACCAAGGAAATTTGTAAATGTTTGTTTCTTGAGAACGTGGATGTACAAGTAAAAGCTTGGTTAACTATACAATCTGGTTTGAACCCCAACTGCAAACTTAAATTTGAACTTAATTAAATTAGAATCAGTTTTGGTTTAGTTTTATAATTAGCTTTAGCAGCAAAGCCTGGGAGTTTCCTTGTACTGGTATCATATTGTTTGATTGAGCCTGTTCATGGGCAGTAATAGAAATGCAAATTACTGCCCACGCCGCCTAGCGAGAGAGATAGATAGATAGAGAGAGAGAGAGAGAGAGAGAGAGAGAGAGAGAGAGAGAGAGAGAGAGAGAGAGAGAGAGAGAGAGAGAGAGAGAGAGAGAGAGAGAGAGAGAGAGAGAGAGCATGCTTGTTATAAAGTATGTCAATTCAAAAAGGACGCCACAAACAATTAACGAAAGTGAGAACCTTTGGGGATACCGCGTTGGAACGGTCAGTGGCAAAACAAATTGCCACTGGGGGTTTAAACCAGGTTCTAGGGTGCACCAACCTCACACTTGCCCCAACACGTTCTCGTATCACAAAACAAGTACAAGTTGTCTTGGTGAAATAACTCCAACCCACCCATCGGCTCAACAATGTTGCATGCAAAAGCATACAAACATATAAAACATAAAAAGCTTATAGCATTGCAAAGCCAAAGGGCGGGTACTCAATGATCTTACAGAGAACAGAGCTCCTGGAGTAAAATCAGTAAGAACACGATGACAGGGATAAAAGAAACGAATCGAGCTTTTAGGTTCTTTTAAAAAAAGATTTCCCCATAAACCTTCATAAACTCTTAAACCTCTGCCACCGTCGTGCAACCAAAGAGGTAAGCATAATGATCAACTGTAGATGGGTTAATCACCAGGCCTGCAGAGCGCCGTAAAATATCATGTTGGTAACCTTTCTTTTTAATTTACAGATGGTTTTTACGAATAACCGGGAGAAATTAACAATGCCTTTTATCTTCTTAAGTTTGTAATTAAATCTCCATAAAAAACCGGCTGTGAAATACCTTGTTGCAATAGTGATTTTAAACTACATTAAGAATTTTATGGTTGACGACCTCTTTGCATCATGTGAGAGGAAAATACCTAAATGTTTATGTTCTTTCATTTCGGCAACAAAATAAAGAATTATTTTGATCATTACAATGTTGGAAAGATTTAAATTGGGATTGTTTTTACTTATAATTGATTCGGTTTTGATTGGATAAAAAGTGACCAGCCAGGTTTTGGCTAAAGCTTCAGTTTTACAGAGATCGCGGTTAAGATAATTTGATGCTTATACCGGATTGTCAACTATAACGTAAAGGCTATTGTCATCGGCAAAGAGTCTTTATTAGAATTGGTATCTTTAACAATATCATTAATATTTAATAACTAGATATGTGTTTAGTAAACAAAAACTTGTGCCCCCCTCTGTTGATATATTTTGGAATAAAAATGCAAGTTCAAAAAGGGGCATAACTCCGTCAAATGTGACCTTGACCTAAAGAATTTGGCATCATCTCGACCGCGTCGTCATAAGCAATATAATAATTTTAAAGTATGATGAAGAAATGGCAAAATCGTAGCCATATTAAGTTTTCGTGTCAAAATCCAAGTACAAAAAGGGGCATAACTCAATCAAATGCGACCTTGACCTTAAGAAGTTGGCATCATCTAAAGCATGTTGTCATAAGCAATATAATTTGAAAGTTTGACGAAGAAATATCGTATAATGGGTTATTTTCGCGACAACAAAATTTTCTCTTTTTTGCCATAATTTAAATTTTCGCGGTTGTAATTTTAGCGAAGTTGTGCTCGCAGAAATTTAATTTGTCGTTTTTACTATTGCAATACATATATATTACTTAGAAATCTCAAAGTTATAGCCAACGTTAAGTTTTCGTGACGGACGGACCGACGGACGGACAAAGCAATCTCTACATATCGCCTTTTCTTTGAAAGGGCGACACAAAAATTGTGTCGGCCCTAGTATTGAGCCTTGTGGTACACCAGCTGTAATGTGTTGAATTGATAAGTAAGAACTGGTTAGGGCCGCTCTCTGTCGCCTGGCGCAAAGAAATGAGGTGAAAAAAACATTGTATATAGTTTGCCAGTTATACCAATGCATTTTAATTTCTGCAATAAACATTTATGCCATACTCAATCAAAAGCTTAAGAAAAATCCATTTGCAAGTTTCCAGATTGATGGGAAGTATCTATTGCTTAACTTAAAAAATATATAGACAAGTGCTAGAACTATAATTCATCTAACCTTGTTTCGAGCTGTTGTATGTTAGCAGGCAGCTGAGCGTTTTCATGACGCATTCAATCTGATTTTTACCAACGGTACGCTCACGAACGTTTGTTTGATTGTTAAAATTGGTTAATTAATTGTGTGTGCCGGCGATTGGTGGAGTCCATTTGTGGGGTTATGGTGATGTGGAAGTGGCTTTTCGTGAAATTTATAAGTTTACGATATATTTAATATTTTTAAAATATGTTTTTATGTTTATAATTACTTTTATGTTTTTTCGTAGTGTGGCATCAAATCCCACTAGGTAAAAAAATACATACTCTACTGCATACAAACGTCAAAGGTTGTTATGAAGACCAATTTTTTGACAATATTGTTTTAAAAAGGTTAAGTAGTGACATGCAATCAAAACAAATCCCAAATTTTGAAAACCCCTGACGCTCGATCATAGGAAATTGCGTCCGACAAAATACTTTAATGGTTGGTAATGCTTTTCCAACACAATATTTCAGGCCCGAATGAGATTGCCGTTGCCTTCTGTCGATAACACTCAGTCATGTAGATGATGATAGACTGCTTGAATGATTTAAGGTCTTATCAATCAGTCAAACAATAGATCTATCGATTGCTGATTTATTTTTAACTCACTCAACCACTCACTTATTAAGATCGTTACTCACTTATCACTTAGATCTTACTCATTCACTCACGAACTCATCTCATCACTTCGATCTTACTCATTCACATACGAACTCATCTCACTTTTCACTTTGATCTTACTCATTTACACACGAACTCATCTCACTTATCACTTAGATCTTACTCATTCACACACGAACTCATCTCACTTATCACTTAGATCTTACTCATTCACACACGAACTCATCTCAGATCACTTAGATCTTACTCATTCACACACGAACTCATCTCACTTATCACTTAGATCCTACTCATTCACACACGAACTCATTTCACTTGTTAAAATTGTTTTCCGATCAATAACAACGAACAAACAGGTTGACATACAGTTATCAAACTTAGTTTTTTATTTATAGCTAATGGCACTCAAAGATTAATTTAGATTATCGAGCACACAGGTTATGACTTAATGTCACCGTCACCTTTAATCAAAATTGGTTTCTGATCAATAAATCAAGAACGTCGTGACCTGCAATCACCAGTCTTGGTGCAAAAGTTAAATATAGTCAGTAAATGAATCCTGTTGACTGTTGATAGATGACCGGTATCGTTATGGGAGTCAGGATGTTTACAAAAGGTTACTTTGACCTTAAAGTGAATAAGGTTTTTGATTAATTTCTAAAAAATGGTTTGACCTACATTCCAAAATATTTGTAGGAGGAAAGATTTTAGGAAGTAGATGACCTCACTTTGGGGGTCAAAAATTTAAGGTAGAGTCACTGTGACCTTCTCTGGAAAACGTGTTTCTTATCAAGAACTATGCAATCTACAGTGACAGTATTGGTTAATAAAAAGTTGTCAGATGGCCCAAGGTGATTTTGAAATTGAAGAGGCATAATCGTATTACGTTAGATAATTTTAGTTTTCTTTCATTAACTGAGTAGTTATCAAGCAAATATATGGAAGATTACATGGTTAGTAATATTTCTTCGTATAAAGTTTGAATCATTATATACACTTTATAGTGGGAGAATGATAGAATAATAGAGTAGAAATTGTATAGCCTTAATGGGTTTAAGGTTATAAAAAGGAAATGTGCCGTTTTACCCGAGTCGGAAGTAAGGGATCATGTGCCAAATAAACTGGCAATATTTCCTCACATAACATTTCAAAACATCATTTACTCGATTTATTATAAAGAAACATATCTTCAGATTTTTAAATAATTAGATACCGATGATTTTCTCAAAATAACCGATGGTTTTATTACGAACGCAACATTTCCCTTGGCGATCAACCAATTTATCTGCGATACACCTAAAACCAAAAGGCGGCCAAATACAAAAAAAAATGGGAGACCAGAGTTATTCTGCCTCTCAAAAAGTAAATACAAATAGGTGATCCTAATTTTATTTTGGAGAGATATATTTATAGTTACACAAAATCTAACTACAGTGGCTCAGGTCGTAGCTTTCATAAATAACTACTGCAAGCCGAAGTAAATGTTTTCTTTTACAGAAACATGGCAGAAAACTATTTTCAACATTTGGCTGAACAGTACAAGGATTCTGTCGGGAAGAGCTTGTCAAAATACGACACATTGAGAGATCTGGACATCTTTGTGCTTGATAACTCTATCCGTGAGAGCACTGTTGGTCAGCTTAGGGGACATACACTTGATTCCAAGTGGCAAGTATACGATGAAGTAAAGAAGTGTGGGTTCAAGCATACCATTGTGGCAGCATTTAACCACATGACCAGGGTAGATGATGTTTTTGTCGGCCAGCTTTTTGAAAGAGGAGAAGACCGAGAGGGCTTATGGGCTTTTTCTGAAGTTACTGAAGGTAAAATTATTTTAAACTAATGGGATTGAACCAAAACTTTTATATTAAGTATTATACGAATTTAATGAAAAAGCAAGTTTTCTTATTCGTTGAACTTTCTGAGGAAATTGGAACCGAAAATAGTATAATGATGTAACGGTATATGCATACCTTTCAAAAAGAAAAAGATACAAATTTTCCCTAATGTTTCCTGTTCAATAGTTGTGGTGATTTTTTTTTTGAAATTATTAAATCAAAATTTACTAATTTATGTTCTCTATTTTCTCGCTAATGAAGCAGGCTGTAATTGTTGCCATCAAATTCCCAGAAGTGCGTATTTCATCATAAGATATAACGTATTGTAGAATAAAAAAGGAGACGAACATTTTACTTTTTTCTTTTATATTTTTCTGTAGTCATTCTTTCTACTATGATCTTTTTCTATTTCTGTTTCTTTTCATTTCTTGTTTTCATTTCTCTTCCTTTTTTCTCCTTATCATTTTATGCGTATATTTTCAACATAGTGATTTCTATTCCCTCCAAAAAACAACACAAAACAACAACAACAAAAACAAATAAATTTAACACTTAATATATTGAACGTAAAGAAGTTATTATCTTACTGGTAACAATGGTTTCTGGAGCATAAAACCAAGAGAAGAAAGTTACTGTAAGGGACTCGGATGAAATTAGCAGACAAACGAGATATGCGGCTGTCTTTCTTTATTTTTCTATATTATGCCGCAGCTATGTCGAAATGCTGTAATGCCGATTCTCTAAAAAAAACAAACAAATACACATTCATTCAAATATTCACAAATAAACCGTTACATATTATGCTTATTAACATCAAATATAATTATTGTTTATAAATACAAAAAACATTACATAAATAAATACCCAATGCTTAAATAATATGTTACTGATAAATAAAATTACAATAAATGATGATAATGAAATTTGTAAAATGTTTTAAAAATAAAAAAACTTTCTTACCGACTTTGATCTGAACCCAACACAAGTTCCTTACTATAAACAACTGAATGCCGGCAGGGCGGAAACGACGTCAGACGTCTGCAGGACGTCGGCGTACGACGTGGCGCCAAATTCCAATTATATTTTCATAATTCCGCGCCGACGTCGTACACGACGTCCCGCAAAATAAATATATATAATAATAAATAATTTTCTTAAATCATAGAAAAGGATATAACACTCCCCGACTATGAAATGACTCCATTTCATTAACTTAATCATATATTGTAACAAATAAACCCAATTAATTTCCGATTAGAAATCAATTAAATTACAATTAAATTCCAATTAAATTGTTTAACCCTTAAATACAATTACAAATAATAGTAAAATACTGCAATAAGATAATTTACATAGTTTTCACTAGTATTAAATTACATGTACATGTAAATATGGACAGGTGTCATAATAAATCAATTGATGTTCAATTAAATCCCAACGAAATTTTAATCAAACCTTAAATACAATTTAAAATAACTTATTTAAGATGTTAGGTACTTGACATAGTTTTTACTGACTATTTAATGATATATGGGCAGGCCTATTCCCATTTCAGGCATATGCATTTTAATGCTTTGTACAAATTATAAGCATAGCGCCAGTTTATAAATGTTTATTTAAAGAATATATTACTGGCTTTCTAGTAAGCATAACCTTGTAATTGGCTTAATTGATTCTGAGTTCCTAGTGCTTACCACACAGCTTCGAATATGCCCATCCCGACCCACTATCACATTAGTAATCCTGCCCAGTGGCCACTGCCCTCTTGGTATATTATTCTCGGCTACTAATACGACGTCACCAATGCTGAGATCTGATCGCGGGTTTTGCCACTTCCGGCGCAGCTGTAGCTCTGATAGGTACTCGCGAATCCATCTCCTCCAAAAGACATCTGCCAGGTATTGTATTTGTTTTCACCAGCGTCTGCAGTAATTGTCTTCTTTCTTGAAAATTACTCTTAGTATTGATGTGTTTGATTTCATTAGAAGTAGCATGCTTGGAGTAAGTGCCAGCGGGTCTTTGGGGTCATTGCTGACTTTGGTAATCGGCCTATCGTTCAGGATTCGTTCAGCTTCGGCCACCAAACGTAGCAAGCTTTTCATCGGTAAGTAACTGTTCTCCGGCGATAGCTTTTAGAAAACTGCGGGTTGATCTGATAAGTCTTTCCCAGGCTCCGCCTCTGTGACTGGCATACGGTGGATTGAAATTCCATTCAATTTCATGCTGCAGCATGTACTGACCTAATTTCGTTTGGTTCCAATCATGGTCGCTTGTCTGATTTCTTTGTCGCCACTGACTAAGTTTGTACCATTGTCGCTGTAGACAGTCGTGGGAATTCATCGTCTGCTGGTGAATCGTTGGAACGCCGCGATAAACGAATCTGTTGTCAGGCTATGCGCAATCTCTATATGCACTGCTCGAGTTGTTAGACAAGTAAACAGGCAGCCATATCTCTTCACGTGTGAACGTCCCATTTTTACCATAAGAGGTCCAAAGTCTACTCCAACATAGGTAAATGGCGGTCTATCTGGTGTCGTCTGCTATTTAACTACTGGTGCCATCTGTTACCTGTTGCGTTAGCAATGGACTATTTTGTCGTCTGCATGCAAAACACCTACCAACTGTTTTCTTGACAGTGCTTTACCAATGCAATATCCGATACTTCTCTCTCGTCGTCGCAAGCACCTGCTGCGTTCCTGTGTGGCCA